>JAQIWV010000215.1:0-10958 GCA_034696705.1 Isotomurus plumosus
GAGTGGACACTTTCGAACCATTTCCATTATTATTCTGATTCCCGTCGGAGATTCCAGTCTGAGAGCCGAATCGACTCGTCGTGTCTAATAAACTGTCCAGCACCATTTCCACTTCTATTCTTCTTATTAAATTGATTCCTTTCCTGGATGAAAAATATGCTAGACTTTTCCTTCTTTGGCTTCTCCAATATATTTGAAACCCTCCAGGGAACCAATGCACCTTGTCAGGTCAACTTTACAAACGTGTACGTTCACCAAAAGAACACTGGCTAAAATTAATAGAAGACTGCAGCTTGAAACTCGCTTAAAATGTATGAGAAGACAATCCACAAGGGCCAAATAGGGAAGGACAGCAAATGTTAATAATTCTCTTTCACTAAGGTTATCTCACATCTCTCCCATAACCACCAGAACACATGTAACTCCTTAAAGTCTGTCTCACTTTCACTTATTCCAGATATTCCAACTTCCAACGTGGTCACAAATGTCACCGAATATCCTGTTTACTCTTTTTCAACCTCTTGAAACTTGACTTGACGTCTTTTCTCGTGTCTAAAAGACGTAATAAGGTTCGACTACACAAAACCAAACTGCAGCTCAGGATGTTCGATACAGATTACGTCAAACTTGACAATCGGTTTCCGTTCTTCCTGGAATTGCACAAGAAGATATATTGGTTCATTTAATTCACTCTCTTTCAGTCAGCAATGCAAATAATAATTTAAATAATGGTTTATGGAATAGACGGAAGACTCAGTTTCACTTAGACTTACTTTTAAAGAAATAAATTCAATAAATGTATCGAAAAAAGGAATACAATATACAATTACACTTCCAAATGTCGCAAGTTGTCGGTTAAAGGAGACTCCAAAACTACAAATGCAAACTTGAAACCAAAAAGTATACTCGCTGTTTGCCGATTTGCGGGCAATTCCCACCGCCCAATTACCACCCCACAATTCCCACCGCCCAATTGCCACCCCCCAATTCCCACCCAGTAAACATTGCCACCCACACCAATTGCCACCCTACCAATTGCCACCCTACCCCATTTCCCACCCACCACCCACACGAAGCCTAACAATGTCAACAGACAGTACAATAATAATTTTATAAAAATACACGTGTAACACACTGGCACAACTTGCTTTTCTATGTGATATTATTTGTGTCCATATTTAATAACCAATGGTAGTTGTTACAGGATTTCGATGAATAGAGATTATGTCTCGGGAGCAGCGAAAGCTGACGCTTACTGACAAAGCTAACGTTGACAGTGGAGCAGCCAAAGGTGACAATGAAGCAGCCAAAAGCTGACACTGGAGCAGCCAAAGCTGACACTGGATCAGCTGAAGTCGATAGTTTACTAATCGTCGTGTCTATTTGATTACAGTTGCGACTACTTACGTAAAATCTTTTGGACTAATCGACGTTTTTTTTCTTGTTTCATATGTATTGTATTTTTTATGATGAATAACATCAAGACGTGGTATTTTTAGCCCAGGTAATTGGGCTTATAGAGCCATGCTTGTTGCCCGGTCGTTTCCGGATGATCTTGATTCAACTCGAGTACCATAGGACGGATCGACAGCAAAATTTGCAATTATTTAGAAAGGGTGTAGTGATCTTGCTTTTTAAGGTGTAGTGTCTCTAAGTTGAACGGTTGACCCGTGGGGGTTATCAGAGTGTGTCAAAGTTGAATTTTGGAAATTCAGATTGTGTGGTTATCACGTACACATAATTCTGTTTACCAATATCTGAAAAACTCAATTACCTGGACTTTAGAAGGCTGCTTGATGTAGGTTTTATAAACTAATTATTGTACTATCTGTCATTGTCATTGATCGCACACAGTGAGACTTCGTGTGGGTGGTGAGTGGGAATTGGGGTAGGGTGGCAATTGGTAGGGTGGCAATTGGTGTGGGTGGCAATGTGTACTGGGTGGGAATTGGGGGGTGGCAAATGGGCGGTGGGAATTGTGGGGTGGCAATTGGGCGGTGGGAATCGCCCGCATACCCTGTTTGCCAATAGAAATAAAGGCTTAATGGTTGTGTGTTGTGTCTTTTAGTGGTTTATCTTATTGTGGAGACATAACATCAAATGACGTGTAGACGAGTTTCAAGTCAACTCTGGTCAAAATATGGACAGTCTCATGTTTGTGTGACAACTTGGACTACTTTTTCCATATGCAAATATTAATATACATCTAGAAATGTTATGAATCACTCGTCAAATGTTGAATGTAACGATCAGATTAATCAATGTGTGTGTACTATAGGAGTGTTGTGCAAAACTTTATCCATTCATGCCATCAATCATAAAGTTCAAAATAAATTGCAAACAGTATAATACTTTAGTTGTTTATGTCTCATTTGATATTTTGATTGTTTTTTGGTATTCAGAAAACTTTAAAACTCTCAGAACTTATTCATCTGTGAATTGAAAATGGAAATTACTCTCCCCAACTTTTTTCAAAGTTGATCTCTAAATTGTTAACCTTACAGTGAGACAGCAAAAGATCAATAAAGAAATTCCTCAACGTAAAAGTGAAAAACGATTGAAATCAATGGATGTTTTTGCTCCAAACATGAAATTACATGGGACTTTGGCTTCTTACTTGAGAATGGAATGTGTGCTGCGTACTCTTTTAATTCTTCAGAATAAAATCTGTTCTCTGTGTATTCTGTATTGTCTACGTGTTACATTTAAAGTTTATGTAGATGCGCAAACTTATTTGGGAATCTTTTCGCTCTCTTGTTTGTAAATCTCAAATCGGCCAACCCGAACGCTTTATTGCTGCACACTGCACACAAATGGGAAAAGAGTTTCTTTGGAATTAAAAAAATTATGATGGTTCTACACCGTCTGACTTGAGTTGTAAAAATGAGATTGTACGTACACAAGACTTTACTTGCTTAGCTAAAATATTTGTACATTTGTAAGTAGTTTTGTAGTTTTATAATGAAGAAGAAGATTCCTTTCGTAAAGGAAGCTTGAATCTTCTTTGAACCTTTTTTTATTAATAAATTCTTGTGTGAGAATATGTTTAAGATTCTCCTCATCTCTTGAAAGACTCTTTGGGAGTCTCACTTATTGTTGAATTGTGGTGGAAATGATTGTTCTTGATTGCCAGAAATGAATTGAGTGGAGCTTCTTCTTTTCTTCTGCACAGCGGCAGTATATAATATTAATATATACTAAGGTAAATTGTAAGTTATGAAAATAGGTTGAAAAGTAACTTGTGGCTGTGTAGGGTTATGGAGGAGTGATTAGTGTTAAAGATAAATAAACTGAAATGATATTTTTACGAGGTAGCTTAGTAGTTAGTGAATAATGACGAAATAGTGAGTTTTTATAATGAGCTTTGGATTGCAGTAGAGATCACGTTGCACTTACTAATCTTAACTTACTGGGTGGAATAATATTGTCTTGAGCAGCTTCTTTTATATTACTACAAATAAACCATAAATATTCTGGGGTACTTTGACTTCCAACACATTTAAATGACAAAAGCTATAAGGACTTATGCAAAGTTGTTTTGTTTTGACTTCTTAACGACAAATGATAAAGTCAAAGTGATGGTGTGAAGGATGTTGCCTTCATCAAAGTAAATATATATGTCACAATTATATTTAAACGAGCGATTAATAGAACTTACACCATGTCTAGGTCACATTTCTGAATTGTACAAGTTGATTTATTTTACAAACAAAAGTTGAATTCAAGAAATCTGTGGCAAGTTTTAATGCTCCAAGAGAACTTTACAGTCTAAAAAATTCAATCTAAAGTAGATGATTTCTGACTTTCGAAGTCGGGAATAATCACATAAAAATATGAAGCTACCTTGTACAAAATCCACCATGAAATCCACAATCCAGTCCAATAACGGTTTTTCCTTTACTTCAGTGTCTTTTCCTTGGATTCCATGCAAATTTTTCATCTGTATAGAAAGAGAGTCCAACTGCACTATTCATCACCGGAGAAAAGTGTGTGTGTGTAACTGTGTATATGTAATCCGGTGTATTTATATATCCAAGTCTCTCTCTGCTTTCCCTAGCTCAGCGTAGTAATAATGATGTAAGGAAACAAACAGACGGAGAGCACTGGGGACTCACTTGTAACCTTAAAAATGAATGGAAATGCGAGGAAACCGCAGGGAACTTGAGACTCACTCCTTCGAAGTCTGAGGTGGAATGGCCAGAATCACAAAACACAAACGAAGATCATGAGAACTACTCACACAACACAAGACTGCTACTTTAGTCCGTGCCATTCTTACACAAAGTATTTCTTACCTGTAATAAACTTCTACCTGGGCTGTCCACACTATTCCTTCCACCAACTTTATTCTATCCGTACAGCGTCATTCATTATTACTTCTTGTTGCTTCAGGTGAAATGTAATCCAAGATTCACTCTGCTGTGTGTTAAGCACTCGTGTAGCGTCGGAAGCGACGTGATGCGAAGGGAATTGCATACAAAAATGCACAAATACAATCCAGTGTGACTATTCTAGCCTTCAATTTTGCACGTAGAGAGATTCGATCATCAAATGCTCAACAAGAATCAAGATGACTAATTTTTCATAAAAGAATTAACTGCACAGCAGTGCTGAGCATTTAATATTAACATTTTGCTTTAAGAATTGGTTCAAGATCACTGTCAGGTATTTTTAAGGTTGTTTGTCAGTCTCTTTCTCTTTAACTGTCTCAATTGACCAGAGTTATAATAATTATAATTATGGTGTATTAGTTAAAGTGAGAAGGGAATTAAAGGTTGGGAGTAATTGTAGTTAGTTTCCTTTTAAAGCTTAAAACAACTAGCGAAAAATGTCTACGGGTAATTTAACTTAATTCCTTAAAAAACACATAACTACATTGAAAGACAACATCTGTAGAGTTGGCAAAGATTTCACAGCTTTTTAAATCTCACTGCTTAAACACTACAGTAAATCTATATGACTCTCCGTGTGATTACACATCAACTATCCTTGATCTTACATTTAAAGTTAATCACCTTGATAATTAGGAGATAAAAGGGGTGTAATTAAAACTTTAGAGGTGTAAAAATCCCTGTTAATCTGTCTTGCTAAAGTAAAGTTAAATTGCTTTAATAACCAGCCAAGATGAATAAACACAGACAACACACGAGTGAGTAGATTTGATTTGTGATATTGTGAACTACATTCCCCGAGCCTTCTATCATTAAGGATATTAAGTTGATAGGTACAAGGTACGATGAAAAGCAACAATTTCACTTTTTAATCGGTTAATGTTGAATGTATCATCCCATTAATATTGGTTTCGTTTAATTAACACGAAAATAATGGCCGAACACTGTACCATTAATATGATTAATCGTCACACTTATTAAGGATCAAAGGATTAAATGTCACACAGAGTAATTGTCTCTCCCCCGTTGTTTCATTAGGAAACTAGTTTCCGATGGAATTTCGATACGGTTCCTCCTCATCTTTCATCTCACAGATTCAAACGACCAAAGTTCACGTGGAAAGAAGACATTAAAGGCAACACATAAAGTTTACAAAGACCCGTTGGGGTCCCCTCAAGAAGCTCCCATTGCTCAAAAGGTGACGACGATGAGAATCTCTTAGCTTAATGAGATTTAATGTGGTTCTAAAATACCGTTCAATGATGACACCTCAAAAATAGATGAGCTTTCATTGTGTCTCAGCACTCCGTGAGATTTGCCTTCATCTGGGAACAAACTAACTGTGCGTCTATTAAACACTGAATACGACTTAAGCCGCAAAGAACTTGATGAAACTTCTTTCAATAAAAATTAAACGAAGATGCGACTTGGTGACGAGACTAGAAAAACTTTATTGAATGTCTCGGAGTGTCCACAACCCATAAAAAATAAAATTGCATCTTTAATGAGCAACTCGCAGTCTCCACTTCAGAAATTCTTCCTTGTCGGGCTGCGAGGAATTCTTGAGGTTTTTGTGAATTATTTCTGCTTTGTCTTTGCAAGTCAGTGGGACAAAATAAAAATCTAAAATAATGATATAATTTTTTCCTCATTATTTCAAAAGAGATGAAAGGATTCTCACCTCATTCATTTGGAAGAAATCCGACAGAACTCGTAAGAAGTTCTTTTGCGGTTTCCTTCTGCAACTTGTGCCTAAAATAGAACTCTGTTCTTTCATGTAACTCTTTTGCTTTATTCTCAAATTGGTACGGATTTTTGTGTAAATCTGTCTATTTTTTGTAATCCTTAACGTAAAGTGTAAACTAGGATTCTGTACACTAATTGTGATGTACATTCGCATTGTGTAGACTCTTCATCTGCTCAAGTCAGCATGGTACTTTGTACTTTAGTGTAAAACACAGAGAGAGAGATGCATCGTGGCCCAGCAATTAAAGTGAAGTGGTTCTCTCTCTCTCTGTAAAGTAAGTCGGATCTCAGAATCTCATTTCGCCAATATCAAATAAAGCAAAGGTGGTTTTTGTTCTGGTACATCGACCAACTAGTCCAACAGACCAACATGATCATCTCGCTACATGGAAACCTTCCTTGAAGTCCTCTGAACACTTGAAGTGCAGCAGGAGATCACAAACCACCAAACCAATAATACTCAATAAGCTATCTACCTCTGCGAATAATCCAATCTCAGCTCCTTAAATCAGTAGACTGTTTGCTAAACACTCTCTCGCATGGTACACACGTAATATAATAATATCCATCTCCCATTGCACTAAAAACTAAAAATACTAACAGTCATCCATCGTGCTTGATTTAACTGACACGGCAAGGCGAATCATACATTTGAGATCGTTAGTTACACTAAATACGATAAAAATAGGACCAAAAGAAAAGTTCAAAAGAGTAATGAACGATGCATATGAATAATTACGCTACGAAAATACTTAAAACTTAATACTACCGAGTTAATTTGGATTCTGACAAGTTGTGAGGGTTTTTTTATTGGAGAAATAGATCATTAAACACTCTGAGACATTCATGAGGAAAATTCGATGATATATTAACTATCCTTATAGAAAGTTGTGTACAAGTTTTACTCGTGATGTAGTGATTGACATTAAGTTCTATATGTGTGTGTGTGTATTTTTCTCTGGGTCACTATATGATTAGTGACAATTTAATAGACACTTTGTTATTGTCTAATTTCATTATCTCATATCTTAATTGGCTTATCCACAGGTACACTCGGCGACGAGACCTGACCTGAGTCACTCTCAGTTAAAAAACAAGCTACGATGTATGAGAAGTTGGAAGTTGGAAGTGCCAAAAACTTGGAGATTAGAGGAATTCGCAATAATTATCGTATCGCCTGCAGATCTGCAGTCATTTTGTGTTAACGCTTTCTACCTTTAGGAGTTGAAGTTGACATGGACATGAGATGAGATAAACTGTTTAAAAAGAAATTATGAAGCCAAAGAGGCAAAGAGGTGATGATGATTCATCCCAACTAACCTTAGTCAAACGGTTTACTTTTCTGCTGATGTTTTAAGGGTGTTGCTTTTTTAAATTGTTAAGGGTATCCACCTAGAGACCGTTCATATGCGAAATCCCCATAAGACCCAATGTTAAATTAAACTTGCTACTCCTCCTTCAGTTTTTAAGCTACAAGTGTGTTTGATAGCTCAAATTGAAGGTATGACAGGCAGCTACAATCTCTATAAATTACATTTTTGAATTAGTGCATTAAACTGGCGTGATGCATATAAATATGCAAAAAAACACGTTTTTTGACAATTAGTTGTCAATAACTTTTATTATGATGATAAATTCAAAAATGTGATTTATAGAGATTGTAGGCAATATTTGTGTGGACATTTTGTGACATTGATATTAATTCTACCTATAAAACTGAGGGAGGAGTAGGAAAAATAAGTTGACATTTTTTATATTTCACATCAACCGTAACTACTAAAAAAATTGTACCGACGGCAAACTATAGTTACCGAATGAATTCACCCGCATTTCAATGCCGGCTTTTGAATGTAACTCAATTAGAGAGAATTTGTGGGAAACAAAATTTTCGGACCATAATTGAGGTATAACAATAGTAAATGTTCCGATTATTTTTTAGTCATAGATTTCTAATGAATTTCAACTGATTTCCCTTTTTATTCTTAGGTTATGTCTAATATTAAAATAATTTCGTAGATCAGTACAATATCTGTAGAGCGTAAAAGGAATTAATATACCATTCAAGTCAACTTTACGGGAGCTTCAACTGCTCTGTTTCGATGGAAAAGTGTAAAACACAGATCACAAGCATAAAGCTGTCTTATAGTTTTAAAATACATATTTGAAGTGATACTAAAGTCAATCATTAAACCAAATCTAGGTAACAGCTTCTGACTTATTTAGATACTTCCATTTCATTCTAAACTTTTTTAAAGACAATATCTAGCGATATCTACGGCTTGACTAATATATACGGTCTTTTGCTGTTTTTCTGTCACAAATCACAACACACACGTAGAACGTTTTAATCTTCATCTAATTTCAGAGTTTATAAAAGTCTTAAATAGACTTTTCGTGAAAATCTGATATCATTCACTGACTTCACTGTAAATATCCTAATAAAAAAGTCACGTTACGTTATTAAGTTGTAAGTTTGTTGTGGGAAAAGTATCAAAATACCAAACAATATGCTACTTCATTTTTATCTAAACTAGCTGTGTACAGTTTGGCTCTTGTATCTTTAGTTGAAACTGAAACGGAAGATGTTCCTTAAAAGTAAAGTAAGGTGAATTTTATAGTGTAACTGATATAAAGCGCATCACAGAGCCCGTCACATTCCACCATGCACTTATAATTACTAATTATAACCTACGAGTTTGGAGTAAAAGCTTCACTTTACTTTTACTTTTCATTCTCTAACCAAAACGAATAGTTTGTATATGTATTCCCGTGCTAACCTGAAACCTTCATTGGTATTATTCTCAATTATTTTATTTATGTTAGTAATTCCCTTCACATAAATTTCACAAAAAAACATACTCCGATCTTAATATCTTTTGGATAAAGGAGAAAACTGACGAAAGCCTATATAAATCGGCTAATCAAATGTCCTTTCACTTTTTCTATTCTCCGGCGTTAATTTTATGGTAGAATCGGATATCGGAGCCGTGACAACATTTTGAAACATTTTGTTGCCCAGTGATCGGTGGACACCCTTAAGTACAAAAAAAGCGTTTTACATTACAGTATGATAAAAATACTATTCTTGTTTGTCTGTCATCGTATTTTATGTTTTGTTAGTGATAAGGTCAGGTCAATGGGACTCATCTGGTCCCATCTGCTCCAGTCCCGATTCCAAAGTAGTTTTATTTATTACCTAACCATAGTTTTCCTGTAGATTTTGGTAGTTAATTCTGCTTTGCAATATGTAATTACCTATGTGTGTACCCCACAAAATTACAGCAGGTGACTTCCACAAGGATTGGAATGAGAGACGCTGGTCCCAGTCCAGCTGTAGTAGCGTTAAATCTTACATGGAAAGAGAATACCCTCACACCTCCCAACCAATTCATCGACATGCTCGTAGACATTCCAAGCTCTCTGATTTTGATGATAGCCCAACTATGGCCGAAATGACTTTGCCCTGGAGAAGAGATATCCAACTTAATTCCAATAATAGATTCAGTAATCTTCGTTTGTCTATCTGTTTTTCTTTTCCTAACCATCCGCAAATTAAGGGTCAAGCTGGTCAAAAATAATGCGTTCATCTTATAACCAAAACTATCCTAATCCTAAGGATTGCATGCCAAGCCAATACTACACTAATCAAACCCTCTTTACTCTTCAGCAGTTGTTCTGCTAAGCTGTTTATTTGCTTTATTTCCATCGACTTATTGCCATCATACAAATTAGTCATAAACACAACGCTAACTTTGTATATAGTGTGAATAATTTCAATGAAAGCAGTAGCCCTGCTATTCTCAGTCTCTTGGAAGTCATCTAATTTTCTGCTTAACTTTTCAGGAGTATCACCAGCTCGAAGAATGACGAGAGATGAAGACGGTAAGCTTAAGCTTTGTAATCAATTTAAAGCTAAATATCCCAGTAACCTGTATTCACGATGGGGAATCTTAATTTAGGACATTTGTCTCCAACTGCAATGGAAAGTGTTCTTCCCTGGCACAGGGATGATGAATATGATGCGGAGTCGTTCCCTGTGAGGCAGAACGAATTCACAGCGTGGTCTTCCAATAAAGAGTACTTAGCGTATAATTCGCCAACAAACACATTCTTGGGTGAGTTTTACATATGACAACTGCTTCGTAATTTCAGGGACGCAATATTAAAGTTCCTTTCCTAATGTTAATGTTCTGGCTTTAGGTGGAATTGGGGGACAACCCAAGATGCCTAGTGTGCTGGGACTATTTAAGCGAGACAGCATAAGTTCCACCACAGGATCCAGGCGGGGGTCACTGCAGAGTCTTCAGCAAGGTCGCATGGACTCACCAAGACATTCCATCGGGTCGGACGGCAGTGGTGGTGCGTCCTCAGACCACAACTCGTCTGAGATGACTTCTGTGGGAATTGTGGGTAGAAGGGGGTCTACCTTCCTTGCAACTCCAATTTTGGAAGTTGCCGAAGAGACTGAAAGAGATCCGTCGGAGGTGGAAGATAAGAAGCCGAATGAGGGTCAGTCTCCGTCACACTCAACATTAGGGAAATTTACGCTCGAGAAAATCGATGAAGGCGATGTTACTAATTCTAATACTAAGCTTTAGAGGAGTCTTCAGAATATTTGTTTGTCTACTTTTGTTCAATTTACTAACAAAGTTAGTTGGTGCTGTTATGTAATGAGTTTGCTTAGCATTTTAGCATTACTTATGTGTCAAGTTAGAATATTAAGGTTATTAGATACACTGCGCTTCTGTCTTTAACGCTCACGTGGCTAAACTGTGTTATCTTATCGAGTTCTTGAAGGAACGTTATCATCTGATGATAATA
>JAQIWV010000216.1:0-10948 GCA_034696705.1 Isotomurus plumosus
TAAGACTAAACCTGTGCTGCTGCCCCTTTCAAAGCCTCAAGTGCACGGCAATTGCGCTTTCTGGTCAAAAAGAGGGCAAAAGAAAACTCATGTAGCTCTACGGTCGCTCCTTTTTAAGTTTCTTTTGACTGGTGCATTACCACGAGCGCCAACACCAACTTGTCGACAACGTTGTCGACAACTTTGTCGAAACCTTAATCATTTCTAACGTTCTCTGTTTATATTTAGGTTGAACTACGTGTTCATAATCGGGAAGGGAAACAAGCCGTACGTGTCTCTGCCCAAAGGCCGCGGAGTGAAACTGACCATCGCTGAGGAGCGGAACAAACGGATCGCCGCCAAAGTCGCCGCCGCCTCCACTTAAAGTTTTCTACTCCAGACTAATAAATGTTTCTCACGGAGGAATAAATTAATTAAAAAAACTAGTTTTTATTTTAACACATTTTATTAATCATCATTTTCATTTAATTGATGGAAACTGATTAACTTGTAAATCTGGAGATGCAGAGCGAGTTGACGATGGGGATGAGAATGAGAAGGTGTGAGTTAGCAGGAGACGAGTTTTTTGAAGCGCTGTTGCATCCATCGCGGTCCTCGCAGACACAGACAGTCCCTTGGCGCAAAGGACTTCCCATTTCGTTTCCTCGGAAGGAAGTGTTGGAACATCCGCGCGGCATCTGCGTAGCGTGACTGCAACCGCGCGAAGTGTAAACGCGTCCTTTTTCCACCGCGTACTTCACCACGCACAGCGACGCTACGCAAATATTAAAAAACATGTACGTTGTATAAAACATTTGAAAACGGATGGTAAGTCCTTACTGTAGCAGAAGGAGAGGTATCTCTTGGGAGGCGGATTGTACTGACACCCCGTATCGTCCCCCGGTTTTCCCCCCCAATACTCACACGCGTAGCACTCCAGCCCTGCAATGCCCACATCCTTATAAACTTATCTTTCTTATTGCTTATCGGTTGCATTACCTGAGACCGGGTGGATCACGTGGAACAACGCTGGAAGAAGAGCTGCAAGATTCAGAATCATTGTTGGACGTACTCGAACATTCTTTGTGGACTGATAAGCAAGTGAGTGAATGGATGGGTGTCATTATTCCTCGGGTGAGTGTCAATTGGTTTGCCCCGGCCGATCGATAAGCTCCGGATAATAATCCTTTGCATGTCTTCCTTCACACGCAACCCAAACTTTATTTCTTTTGTTCTTTCTCTCGGGTTATTTAAGTACGATTGAAATTTAAATAAGGAAACTGCATATTCCTATTTGTGCAAAATTCCTGGAAATGTCTTTCCGTTGTCATTCAATTTATATCAAGTTCGTTCAACTTCTGCTCTGCGGACAATAAATCCACTTCACAATTACTTTCTCTACTTCCGCACAACATTTAACGTGCACTACGGCCGTTCACTTCATTTCTGTGACCTTCAGGAACCCATTAAATGATTTATTACATTATTACACGTGTAGAACTTAAGTTTGTCTTGTGATTTATTTAGAATATATTTTAATTAGGCTAAGAAAGGCTTTAAGTAATAATTTTGACTCAAACACGCGAGCATCCGGTTCGTGAGGAGAGTTCTGAGGGACAGGTGACCTTCTTGAAGGTCATTGTGGGGTTGTCTGCGTTCCGGAACCATCGGAATCTCCACAGACACCTGAACGAAACGATAAGGTTAATTAATTAATTAAAATAACTAATTAAAATAAGGTCGTACCCATCTCGAATCTGCGATGGGACTTGCTGACAGTCTCCCTCGGACCGAACTCCTCCGTATTGATCTACGGGAGTTATTTATAAATTAACATTTATTGATTAATGTTTTAATTAATCGAATACTGACCTCCCCATCCGCTGTCGGGGGCGTTCCACTGGGATTTGCATCCCCGAGTGAAGTACCCGACCCCTCCCCCCGGAATCTGCAGGTCGAAGTGGTTCGACTGCACGCAAACACATTATTAACTCTACTTGTACTCATTCATTAGATTACTAATAAAAATTAATTTGTTTGAGTATCAACTTACCCCGAGATCTCCTCCAGTATTTGTAACCTGTACGACCATCTTCTTTCCTGAGATTGCCGTTGACGTGAACGTCAATTCATAACAAGCACAGCACCAGTCCCTCTCTCCCTGGCCGTTGATTCGAGCTGCAGCGAATCCATAAGCCAAGTTGTCGTTTACAGCCCACGGCTGATTATTATTGCACGTGTACGCAGCTGTAATTAATTAAATTGTAATTGTAGAATTAATTAAATAAATTTAATTAAATGTCCTTACGTCCTCCGTCACACCCACTGGCGTCATTAATTCCCAAAACTCTCGCTCCATCAGCAGCACACGTCTTCACTGGACCAGTCACAGCCGCCTTCTCGTTCCACGCACAAGAAGGCTGAATATAAAATAAATAAACTTATAAATTTACCTGGATAACCTGTTAATTAATTACAGGTAATTAATTACTTTGCAGCAGTCCCAGTATCTCGTAGTCTTTCCGGACTGCGTGGATCCTCCGTTGTCGGGTACTTGGACGTACCCGCAGACGTTGGAGGAGTCTGCAGTGTCCCTGGCGTCGCTGGGAGAAACACTTCCAGTTTTCATCCAGCAAGTGCCTCCATTCCAATTAGTCCAGGTGAAGTGAGTGCACCCCGGAGTACTCGCACACCTCCCTCCGCACTGATCCCCAGGAATCCTCGCGTTCCCCATGTCGCCTCCATTCCAGTCACACGAGAACGCCCAGTTGTTCCCATTCCAGTTTACTCCATTCCCAAATCCAACTACGGCTGCATACATATAAAAAATTATATTTAATTTATTTATATTTATTGTTAAACTTGATTTTAACTTTTCAAGACTTACTTTCGCCATACAATGATTGAGTTATTTCGTTCTCATTGCATAGCCGTCCTTCATTGGAGTCTGGAATTTAAAAAAAACAATCCGATGATATAACTGCTGTTGTTAGAATTGATTGAATGTTTAATAGAATTCCGTCCTACTTGGCATCGATATGAGTGTGCATTTAAGAGAGTCTTTGATGGAGCGAGCCATACATTCCCTTCTACAATTGTTTTGAGTGTACTTGGTGAAGTAACTCAACTGAATTTCGTTTGAGAATACGCATTCTCTCTTTGCCTGAAATAATAGTGTTAATAATTTTTAGATCAGTGCAGCGGTGGTATTACAAAAAATAAAACATAACATACTTACTTTATCAACACTCCGTATGTCATCGTCTGCCATAATTAATTCAGGAATGATTTTTACTGATACAGTATGATTGGGTGGAATCACTAGAAATTCTGTCTCGTGATTACTGTCGTCCAATGGAGATGATATAGTCAACTATTGTTAATGTAACAAAAATACTGTTGTAAAACATCCTTCGTGCACACCAAAAAATTAAAAGAACTGAGCTAATCATGGTACTGAATTTAAATAAACTAGTTTCATACATGAAGTCCTGTGGAGTCATATTGCTGACAACTCATGGAACTTTCATCTGTGTTGACCACAAGAGTTAAACCTGCACCATTTCCAGTAGATATTTGTGTAAGCGGAATGTGATTCGGGTCATATTGGTTCGGAGAATCAAATTTCTTGGTATTGCCACTTTCCCTGCCCAGTGGCAAGTCCTCCAGATTCCAACTTTTCCAACTTTCTTCTTGTGTGCTGGAAATCTCTGAGTTGAATAAAGATTGTAATCCTGCCTTCCTGTTCACCAATTCACAATGTAGTGGTAAGATTTAACATATCTGCTCGTTTTAAATGTTTTAACCATAGGGGTATACTTTCTGAGAACTTTCGGTGGAATTTTGTTAAATGTGCAGGAAACTCCTTCATCCGTAAGTATCCGTTTAAAAATGGAGTCACAGTCTTCCTGGTCTACTCCATTCCACTCACAATATCCAATCATGTCTGAACAAGATGCCGTGGCCTATGATTTAATTGGAGAATTGGAATATTGAATGAATAAAGTGTTTGCTGTCTTAAACGGAAAATCAATGTCTAACTTGTTGCAGAAATGGCAAAATTTTTTCCTTCATAATTGGGTCATCAATGTCATCTTTAATTCCGTCAGGTTTCAAAAAATTTCTATATTCCAAACCGTCGAGAATGCTGTCTGATTTTGAGAACTTTAGAGCTGCACTCCAACTCATTTTGGCCTTACAAAATGACCTCAAAAATTGAATTAGTGTTGCAGCTTGAGTCAAAGTCCAATAAATTCCACTCAATAGAATGCTTTCTTGTGGAAGTTTGTATTGTTTAATATACAATTCGAATTCCCTTGTAAAAAGCAGTAATAAAAATTAAATCAAGAACATTTACTCATTCGCCTTTTTCAGTTAAGACATGATTTAAATTGGACTTTTTTCATATATTACTTATGTGTGTTTTCGATGATCTGAGTTTTTAAATTTTTGGACCATGAGAGAGTCACGGACGGGTACGGAATTTTTCCAGTGTCAATTGCATATGGTTGAAAGGTGAAAAGAACTGGATATCGTTTGTATAGTCTGTAGGCATCGACACTTAGAGTGCAAGCATTGTAAAAGGCCAGTATAAACACAATAATCCATAGCACCCTGCATAGAACAATCTTTATAGTTTTAAATTCAGCTTCACTAGTAAAATGGTATAGTGCATAGTGGTATAGTCTTCAGCATGACGCATGAGGACACATTGCATTATTTTCTCAAGGTAATAACTGGCTTGATATGCGAGTTAATACATGAATGCATCATCCGAACCACTTATTATTATAACGGTAAAGAGCAAAGAGTCTTATTTTAACAACCCCAAGTTGAGTTTGTAAGGGGAAAATGCTCAAGTTGGCTCGAGCAGGTTATCTCAATCTCAACTCTCAAATGACTCAAATCGTCACTCACACACAACTCGAACTCGAACTCGATCCTTGCATTCTTCCATGTCTTCCAATTCGACAGGGTTTACTACAAAGCAAAGTAACAAACTACAAAGTATTTCAATAAGTTATAACTAATAAGATAAGAGGAGGTAGTAAGAATATCACCCAAGTTGTAAGCTTAACTTTAAAATGTACATTTTGAGTAAATTGAGTCATTGAGTGTATCATTTCATTTCATAACTTTTAATGTTTCTAATTAGTGTCCTTTAAATCGAGTCAGCCTTCAGCCTACGAAATGAGTTTAATTGGGACGCAGCATCCGCCCAGGATCATTAAGTTACTTACTGGGAGATTAGAAGACAAAACGAATCTTGAGTCCCAATTTAAACAATTTGCGGAAACCCTCCGACCGTCGAGAGCGTTCATCTCATGAAAGAAGCTCATGAGAAAGCTAACGAAATTTTCGACGTCCTGAAACAAGGCAAAAAAGTCGACAAGAAAAAGAAAAATGTGAATGTGGAGAAAGTGTCGGTGGATCGAGTGGTTATTTCTGGGAGTAGCGGAAGAGGAACTTCCCTCAACGAAGATTTCTACCCGGACTTCGACCTGGTCGTCTTCCTCAACGACACTGGAATCTCTGACGGCAAACACACGTTGGAAGTCTTCAAGGACAAAATTGTTCGTGGAAATATTCCTGGATTTGTCAATCAACATGAAATCTGGATGTCTGCGTGAGTAGAGAATAAATAATATTATTTTATTCTTACATTTAATTTTATTCCAGTATTGAGATTTTGGAATTTCCAGGATTTGTCTTCCACTCACGTTTAATGTGCACAACCAACATGTGAAGTTTGACATTGTTCCTGCACTTAATGTCGTTCCACGAGGTCACAGAGGACCTCCCGGAGGAATCCAAACAGAAATAACTTTGCAATTGATGAATTTGGAACTAAATCCATCGAAAAAGAAGGCTCTGGTGTATCGACTAAGTTGCGGACTTGCTGAGCTCACTGCTTCGTATTTGAAGGGAAAGGATCCGTGGATCTTCGACGTAATAAGATTGGCCAAATGCTGGGATAAGACTTTGAAGATGTATGGACCTAAGATGAACTATTTCTCGGGAAGATCTTTCATGATTGAAATATTAGCTTACAAGTCGTGTGTTCGAAAGAGAGCTGCTGCACGATCAGCATTTCTTGGATTCAGGAGATTTCTTTGTTGGATTTCAAGGTTGGATGAAATAAGTGAGATAATGGATCCTGTGAATCATTTGAACAACCTTTCGCAGAATCTCACATCAGATGTCAAGCAGATTTACAAGGAGTATGCTGAAACAACTTTGGAGAATATTCAGGGCTCGGGATCGAGATTGGACCTCACAAGTGACAACGCAATGAACCACTTTAAAGATCTGCTGGGACTTTAAGATCGCTTTTCATCTATTTTACATTTACATTTTTATTTATTTGTAATGGAATGGAAATAAATGCTTGTGAATAATACATCTAGTTGAACTTTAAAACATTCATTTGAAAAACAACGGATGGAATAATGGCGTTGGCTTCTTCGATTAAATGCGGGGTTATAATAATCCATGGGGAGGATCCTTTGGCCTCCAAATGGCTCAACCTGTAGTAAAAAGACGCATATCCTCAATATGGGGAGGGACCTTTGAAATCACTATAAAGGGTACTGAGCTACCTTGCATTGTGCATTGGACTGGACTATACTTATATTAGATTGTTAAGACAAGTACTTAACGAAAGAAACTTCTTATCAGTCTGAAACCAACCAACGTTACAGCAATGGAATATATTTTTGTGGAGTCTTGTACACTTCCAGCAACTTCTCTTCAGTTCATTCAGTTTGGGCCTGATGCCGTCTTTATTGTGCTTAGAATTAATTGATAAAAAGTAGTCGTGTAGTTTTGATTAAATAATTAAATACTTTAAAAACTTAATTTATTCTGCCGGAATAATATTGCTCGGAAAACACACACATAATAACATAGAAGTCCGATTAATCTTTTCGAAACTCTAAAATCTATAAACCAACCATTTTATTTCATAGGTACAAAATTTCAAAGGTGTTGAAAGAGTTCTAGGAACAACACAAATTTTATATTTTGTCCAGAAGAAATGGGCAATAATTAATTAATTATTTCTATTAATTATGACTTCTTCAGTACAAATCAGACTCATAATGATCACCGGTTTAATATAAAGTGAATGAATAAAAATTTCTTTTTGTGGAAGGATTGGCAAGCGAATCCTTTTGGTAAACTTGTATTTAAAGATTTATGGTTTTTTCACTTGGGGAAATTTTAGTTGCTAAAGGCTAAGGTTACCAATATAAAGACCTCCGTGAAAGGTCTACTATACACAAAATTCTGTAGACGAGTATTGTGAAAGGGTTAAGTCACATTCAACAACTGATAAAAAAACATTTTCTACCGGGTATCACATTTAGCCCTCAATCTCTTCAACAATGAAACTGTCACTAAACTGTGCGGTACTTTCACATAGTAAATTCTTATGATCACATTATTCACATTCACGAAACTCCCTTGCATTATTTTTATTATACAGCTAATAGTACGATCCGGTTTCCTTAAATTGTATGCGGCCAGGATTTTCACATTTAATTAGAGTTATTATGTAATTACAAACTATTCACGGATATTTAATGACATAATTCAAGAGAAAGAACATCTCAAACATTTCAAGTCATTTAAAAAAAGTTTAATACAGTTTTTTCTGTTGAGTCTACTCGATTTAGAGATTTAATTTTAAAACAATTTTAAGAATCTGAATATTCTGTAGATTTTAAAATTATCTGTTCTAAGGAATAATATTATTCTTGTATTGTGCAGAGTCCATTGAGATTCTCACGGAAATCCTACGTGGCTATTTGTAGTTTTATTGGACATTAAGGTTGCCTGTCTGTGAGCTATGTGTTTGTGCATCAAGTGTAGTTTGTAATTGTTTGTGTTTAATCTTTATGTGGTTTTCAAACTCGTACATATTTATTAGCGTTATATATAACGGTGGTATTTAAAGGCTCGAGAGTAACGTAAAAAGTAAAAGGTCGTATTGATGAGAAAGGCGAAAAGTCTGGAAGTGGAGGAAGATTTATTGTTCCTTGTCTTTGGTTTCTTCATCTCTTCGGGAAATCTTCCTGGGAGAAGTGAGTTATGAGATATTCGGTGTGCACTAGGATAAAAATAGTTCAGAAGATGTCCGTTTCTTGTCAAAGAGTATTTTCATCTTCGATATCCACACATGTTCCCTGCAATACTCAAAACAATCAGATAAGCACAAGTCATATAATAATTCTTATTGGAATATAAAAGTGTGTCTTTCTATTTACCTCGTAAACTCCGTTGCTGCGACTGCTGACTCCTCCGACCATTTCTTCGTTGTGGAAGACATTCGAATTTCCACCGTCTTCTTCAAAGGCATTTAGAGTTCCAAAGTTTCCACGGACGTCTCCATCCGGAATCCCAAGTCGGTCTGTTTCCCTCGGAAGGCTTTCATTGTTGATGAGCTTCTCTCGAGAGGGAATCGAACTAAAGCAATACAGAATTAATGTATTAAGACTCTTTAATAATTAAATAGTGAGTACCTAAGCGTCACTCGTTTCCTCATCTTGGATGAGGGTTCACTTTCATCCGGCTGTAAGTTCTGAGAAAGTCTGATCACAGGACTGTTGGGTTCACTGCTACCGCTACACTGCTGCAAATACGAATCATAACTCAGTTGTGAATCATGTCTAGCGTGCTGACATTCGTTAGGTGTTTCATGAGTGAAAGCAAATTACGGGGAACACGCGACTTTAAATCTAATTCACCTGTTTTCCCACAAGAATGGGACGAGGTTTGTGTCTAAATGGACCGGAAGACGAAAGGGGGGTTGTGGAGGAGGCTCCTCCCCCTCCTCCTCCTCCTCCATTGTTCCCGGAGCCTGGAGGAGAAGCATTGGGTGAAAGTGGAGGTAAAACAGCTAACAACCGCTTTCTATCCTCCAAGTAGAGTTCGAGGAGCTGCTCTACTTTCGTCTCAATGTCCTCCACCTAGAAATCAATCACACACACACATACAAACTCACCACGCATATCTCCCACAACTCAAGTACAATTTGGAATTTAATCCGATTCTGTGGAGATCGAATGCATTTCACTTTGTACTTTAGAATGTCTTTCATCACAGGACAATGCCAACTCCCAACAATAACAATAAAGTACCACGGAGAAGCTCAGAGAAAGCAGATATTCCATTGTAACCATACCTGTCTTTCTACTTTCACTATGCGAGCAGCCAAACAGATCTTTGAGTCATAAACGTCCCTCGCTTTCGAACCTTGTCGGCCCAGAATTTGATCCAATCTGAAATTTACATCAAAACTCAAAACCTAGTTGAACCTCTTTCCACCAATGAAACGATAAGAGTTGTCAGTTGTCATTTAGAAATCATTTCCACTTGGGGGAGGTTCATTTTGATTGGTGAACTGCAGTGGAAATCCGGAGGAGTTCTTGAAGGGAAAGTTGACCTATATTCGGACTATTGGTCGCATCTGGAGGATCACGGACGGGTGGAGATGGAAATGAAGAGTTTTCTCACCTGGCCTGCACACCTTTGACTCGACTGAGGAGGTCGACGTGTCCCGCGGAGTACTGCTCGATCACGTCCTTCACGTCATATGGCTTCAGGGCCTCCCGGAACTTTCTCCGGGACACTAAGTACTTCATCTGCAACAATCAATCACTCATTAACTGATTGCGTGTGCTGGGACTCTTTCAGTCTATCCCTTCCCTGTACTTACTCCACTTCCACTCAGAGTGTTTAATCAATGACAAATTAAAAGAATCCGTATCAATTTAGAATCTAAAGTACACGAAAACAAAGCCTTCTTTACAAAAGAGTTGTCCTAATTGGTGCTTAGGCTTTTAATTAGCCTGTCAAAAGAAGTGGAGTAATTACCTGAATAGACTGCACACACCTTTATTATCGGAATTGATTGGGACATAAGACATAAATGATAACCTTTCTGATGGCCCTAATGGCAGCCTTGTGTCGGGGAGTGAGTTCCTGCCACCGCCCCCCGTCGTCGTCATCCCCACATAAGTCGTGAAGGGAGTTTTCCTCACGTCCTACTGAGTCCTGACTTGCTGAGGCTTGGAGCCGAGGACCCCCCACAGGAACTGTGGGGGGTCCTCCAGGCTCCAAATCAGCTCCAGCTCCACCTCCTCCTCCTCCAAGTCCTTTTCCACGACCTTCACGTGCTTGGAGCGACGGAGATGGGGAAGGAGGTCTCAAAGATTTGTTCCTTCGGATTGTAGGCCAGCGTCCCATTACAAATGACGCGTTGTGTTTGAAGCTTCTGTAAACGGAGTAATTTATATTTTAGCTTCTTTTTTCCTCTAAAGAATTGGATCCACATTTCTAAAATCGTTTCCAATGCTAAAATCCATGCAACGTTTCTAAAGTGCTTTGAGTTCCATCGCAAAATACAAAATCGAGCAAAAACGGTTTCCATACTGTCTAAATGCTTAAGATGCACTCATCTGTACTCTGCTTTGTTAAAATACAAGCTTAATTTATGTAAAGAACGGTTTAAGCATTAAAAGTTGGGAATCCCACAGCCATTAAAGATGCAAAGTGTCGGAGTAAAAGATGATTTACTTAAGGGAGTCAGTGGTGTCATGATGTCCTTTCGAGATCGAAGGAGCTCTAAGCCTGAAACGAATAACAGTTCACTTCACATACACTCGGATCCACAACGGACACTTTTGGTCTCATGATCAAAGTAATCCTGGAAGATTTAATTATACGAGAGATAGAGAGTCCATTAACAACATGCAGGTGGAGATTCGATTGAGTCTGTCACTCTACTTGTACTCAATTAATAATAAATGTTCCACAGATAGACTGGCAATGATCTACTTTCTCTCTACTTGTAACTGTTTTATATATTCCCAGTAAACCTTTTATACACAGTATTACGGCACGATCACTGCAAAGGATTGCGCTGAAGGTCGTAAATCTTCAGCTGTCGCACCTTCGATTCTCGCGA
>JAQIWV010000217.1:0-10927 GCA_034696705.1 Isotomurus plumosus
AATTAAATTATTCTATTCGTTGATTCGTAGGGTGAATCCAGAACTCCTCATATTCATTAACATGTCCAGTGTCCAGTAGTCCACAATGTGTAGTCGCGTCTTTTTATGTGAATCCTCTAATCTTGAGCGGAAGGATTCCTGTTGAGAACTCGAGTCTCTCTCATGATTTGACACTCAAGGTCCCAAAATCCCAAGAAACAGCCACACAGTCAATGCAATTTTTGCATTGCTATAAGTGCACTCTCAAACGTCTTTTTTGTAATTGTCCACATCCACAGACCATCTCACCTTATTCACCCTCAAGACTGGTAATTGATACAGTTAGCTTTACAATTATTCTAAAACTCTAATATTCTCACTTCACTCGTTCACTCATCCCTCTGTTCCTCTTTTTAAGGTGTTATACTTTCATCAGTTTCATCTATCAGGTGATTTGGAAATAAATCTACTTAACGCTCTTCGGAGGCTACACTTATTTACAACAGGAACTGCTTATTAGTGCTATAGAACTTATTGGACTCCGAAGACAGGTGTGAAAAACATTCCAATTTCCAATCCAATCATTTTTACTGACTGAAATACTTTCATACAATATTTTATCTGCAGACTATATGGAAGGCTTGAACAGCACTGCCAACCTGGCTCATCTGCTGGACATGACCAAGATGAACCTTCTCAATCCAACCATTAACAATGACGTAATTCGAAGCAGCACTGATCGCACACAGCTTATCACTGCTCACGTCGGAATGCTTCAGAGTCTCCGCAACCGAAGTCGATTTCCATTCAAGGGAAGCAACACTGCGACTGCCGAAATGCATTCGTCCTACCCTCACGTCCAACTCCTCCCACAAAACGCCATCTCCATTAAAACGCTCTCCCAACGCGTAGGAAAGGTTTACGAAGGAAAGTTCCTGTTGTGCAGGACGATTGTTCCGTCGAATCAACTGACAGGTCTGATGACTCTCGTCGAAGACCCCAAAGGAAAGGAGGCAGTGACAGTGTCTCTCTACAACTACTCCACTTCCACTCCAGGAGTGACCAACTACGACCACGTCCTTCCCAGTGGATCCTTCCTGGCCATCAAGAATCCTTGGTTCAAGGCTGCAGCAAGTGGAGCACTCGTTCTTCGCTGCGACAATCCGTCTCAAGTCGAATTCATCAGTAAGAAAGCCGTTTCAAATTTGTTTCCCGATGTCACCTGGTGTGGAGAAATTCCGAATATTTACTTTTTCCCCAATGAAAACTTTTGGGACAAAGTTGGAAGTGGACGACAGACTTATGAGGCACTCAAGAAGATTGGGAATATTGGATTTGTGGAGAAACGATTCTCCGATGCCATTCGGTGGTACAAACTCGCTCTGGATTATGTCCAGTCCGATGAGACATTAAGTACGGATGTTTACAGCAACAGGGCGGCTGCGTTTCTAAGCCTCAGGTGTTACAACAGAGCTCTCGAAGATTCCGAGACTGTTCTCAAGACGAAAGAAACTCATGTCAAAGCCATCTTCAGAAAGACTAAGGCGCTTATGGGACTCGGAAAGTATGAAGAAGCTGCAAACTTTATTTGCAAGAAGATAAAAACATTCGACGAACTAGTCGAAAATAAAGATCTATGGCAGCTCTCCGTCTCAGCGAAATCCCTTGCTTCTCAATTGCAGAAGGAAGTGGTCGACGTGGACATGCAGAAGCTGATGAATCTGAACAAAGCAACTGAATACACAGAAGACGTCGTTCAGTTCACTGGGCCTGTGGAGAAAAAGCTGCTCCAGGACGGAAAAGGTCGCGGACTATTCGCCACTCAAGACATTCGTCCCGGCCAACTTCTTCTGAGCTGCAGGGCCTTCGCTTTAGCCAAATTCAAGTCGGAAGGAATGAACAACTACAGCCTGAGTATGAATTTTGGAGACAACAGAATGAACGTCGGCCCTGCACACGACGCCCTTGTGGCCCAGATCGCCTACAAAGTCCACTTCGAGCCTGAAGAGTCTGCACCCGAGCTGTACTCTCTCTTTGCTGGACCTCAACTTGCAAATCTCTCCCAGGATTCCCAAGAAAGTCGTTCTGTCAGTATGAAGCGCATCGATCGTGTGGTCACCCACAATGCGTTCGGTTCTGGAATGGACTTATCAGTAGACTCACTACTTCAACCGAGTCCTCAGTCGCACTGTTACTCTGGTGTTTGGGTTCTTCCGTCATTGTTGAATCACAACTGCTGCGACCACAATGCATTGTGGTCTGATCACGGAGACATTCTGATCGTCCGCGCAATCAAGCCGATCACCAAGGGCGAAGAGATCCTCATTTCATATCTGAACTCCAGTGCTCCTTACGACCAGCGGATGGCCTTGTTCAAAAGCCATTCGTTCGTGTGCCAATGCCGTCTGTGCAAATTGGACGAGGCGGATGCGAAAAGTGGGCGAGGAAAGACTCAGTCTCAAGTAATTTCCAATCTGGATTCGCTCGTGGATAAGTTGGAGACGAGTCCAGGGACACTGAAGAAAGCGATGGGCCACATCGCGAAGCTGGAAACAATGAGGAAAGGATTTCCCAACTTGAATGTGTCGTTAGCAAGTGACTCTGTCTGGAGAGTGGCCCACGCGTTGTCGATGTCTGGGAAGTTCGTGGAAGGAATTCGGCTGCTGGAGAAAATATACAGTGTGGAAAAAGAGTCGGGAATCTTTCTGTGGGCAGTGAGGACTGCGATCTACATCGTTCAATGTCTGTTGGCCATGGGAGACGTTAACGGAGTGACTCGGTGGATTCTCCTTTTGAAGGCAGACTTGACAGCAGCGTTTGGGTCCATCCAGCCCATCAACACTTTAGGGAAGCAGGCTCTCCTGGATCTTCAAACTGTCGGCATTGATTTCTTCAAAGAATGACTGGGTAAAAGCAAAAACCTTATTGTGTGTCGTTGGTGTACGGATGTAATTTTTGGTATGAAAGAAATACTTCAAGTACGCTAAATCATTAATAATCAATCATCAACCCGTTATTTGTTATTCCCATCCATAAGTGTTTGTACTTTGTAGTAAACGCCTATTAATAAATTGTTACTAAAACATTCATAGGAAACATGCTGCACACTTTTCCTCTCACTCGGTCGGAAGTGGAACGTGTGGATCTCTGATTCATAATTCATAGCAATTCTACTTATTTCACAAAATATGAGTGCAGCAGTGCCAATCTTTCTCAGCCAATATTGTCAGTTGCAGAAAATTAAATGCAAAATGTTTTATGTGTGCGCTGTCAAATTCTACCTGAGACCATCGATAGGCCCAGAATCACTCTGCGTCGTTCAATAAGAAATCTTTCCTTCCTTGTCGCTGTAGGCGTGTAACCCAGACTACCAACTACAATTGCGACTACACATGAAAATCAGAATGGGACACACGGCACAAAATCAATGTTGATTTTCATTGACGTTCGTCCTCCTTCCTTTTCACTTCCTGCAGCCCAACAAAGATTTTCAGACTGGAAATTCCAGGCATAGTTTGATTTTACATTTTGTCGTTTATTTAGTGCTGCACAACTCCCTACGACTCATCTAACTATGGCTAAGGGGCTTCTTATTATTCCCCTCAAACTGCTGTTCGTTTTGACCACAATTCTCCATGAGGGAAGCCCGCACACTTGCCTCTCAGCCGAGGACGGCCCCCCAAACTTCGACGGCCCTTACTTCTCACTTAAAACAGGCAAAACCGCTCCGTGGGACTTTCATTGGAAACCTCACGACTGCTGCAAGTCTAAGGCTCACGTGGGACGCTGGTATGACTACGCGATCGGAACAATGAGAGGTCACAGGACAGACGAACGAACACTCGCCAACGAAGGACGCTCCTTCTGTCTGATGGGCGAACACATCGTCGACACTCCCCTCGCAAACGCCCCGCAGCTCTCGGGATTCGCCGAACTCCTCAAATACAACTTGGACATCGGCAGTCACGTCCACCCGGACAACATCGCCAGGATGAACACCGTCGCCCTCCAGAACTCTGCTGATCACGACGACGATCCTCCTAAAACCGCATGGAAGGACGAGAGGTACAAACAGGCGGCGTGTCCGTTCACGGAGGACGACCCGTCGTTGCCGGTGAGGGAGCAGGAGACGTACTGGACTCGTCCTGCCATCCAAGACAGCCAGCCGGACGCGTCCTGCGTCAATCCGTACGAAGTGGAGGTGACGGAGATCCTCGTCCACGACGTCCGTCTCCACAATTACCTCCACGTCCGCGTCTTCGCGCAGCGCATCACGAAGCCGAACCCGAAGAAGCGCTGTCCGTCGGGGAAGATGCGGTGGCTCATTTTGGAGGCGCGCGACCACCGCGGCCTGCCCGTCGGCCACTTCACCACCGACGTCCCCTGCGACGCGGAGATGGACGGACGGAAGGCTCCCGCGGGGCCCGGGGGGATCAAGGGGAAGGCTGTGCGGGGGGACACCCGGAACATCTTCCCCTGCATGTACTGCCCACGGGACGCTGTCAGTGTGAGTCTCCCTCTCCTCCACCCTGTACATGTTATGAGTCCCTAACAATGATTATTTATGACCCTCACAGCACCCGGGGGTGTTCCTCGTGTCGGCGGAGGAGGGCGACTACTTCACGGAGACCCACGCGACGTGGCGCTTCGCTCAGCACACCTCCGACTTCATCTCCGAAATCCACTTCGTGTGAGGCTCCTCATTTGAAACCTTTAATTGAATTTAATCTGAATGAGGTTCGTGTGTGCAGGGCGCTCGTTGTGGAGGACGCGGAGCCTCTTCGCTACTTCACCAGCAGGAAGGAAAACTTCGAAGCGATAAGCAGATGCCAAGTCAGAAGAAGATGCCAAATGCACCGATATGGCCAACATGGCCCTTACGGTTGTTATCCTTCAGTAAGCAACCAACCGGCCCCAGCTTTCTATGATGACTTTTACTGGACAGCTCCCAATGCCGATAACATGTCATATTCGGGTTACAAGAAGAACAACGATGGCCGGTACTTGTACTCGGTGTGCGCGTTGTCGCACGAGACGAACGTGCGTCCGTACGGATACATCGCAAAGAAGCGAGTGCTGCGGCCGAGGTTGGCGACTCTGGGCGGGTGGGACTTCGTGCGGAAGGACTTCATCGTTCCCGACTACGTGGAGTGCCACAAGCCTCTGGACCCGAAGTTCTTCTCGGAGGGGACTCAGGGGACGGACGAGGATGGGGAGGAGTTCATGTTCAACCCCACGTGGATGTACAGACACAACCTCCCCGACAACCACGCCTCCTTCGACGTCTTCCCCAACGACAACTTCCTCTGGGACCCGGCCAGCTCCAAGAAGCCCCTCTTCTTGGGCCAGAGCCAGCAACTCGGGCCCTGGAGACAAACCCACCACTACTTGCAGAAGGACACCATGAAGCTCCACACCAAATACTCCCTGGGTAAATACGAACATTACGAACTCTCATACTCTCCAGAAAGGTTCAGGACATGACTGACTGAGTAATGTCTGTGTGCAGATAACGTGCGGAAGACGTACTTCGGGACGAGGAACACGGGAGTGGTCTACTCGGACGTCACGGCGGAGGACGAGACAGCAGCGCAGATCGCGTCGCTGAAGTTCGGGTCGCTGGAGGTGATGGGGGAGAGCGAGCGCTGTCCGTGTCCGGCGCTGGCGACGACTCCAAAGCCGGAGGACGAGACGAAGAAGCCACTGGAGGTGACTAAATGAACGATTGGTGGATGGGTGTGAATTAATGAACGATTGATGGTTGGTGTGCTTAATGTGGGTGTGACTAATGTGTTTGGCAGCTGGACGGGCGGCGACTGCACGCGGCGCAGATGCTGATCGCGTGGGTGGTGCTGATTCCGATCGCGCTGTTCTCGTCGCGCTACTACAAGGAGACGTACTCGCGCGTGTTCTTCATGCAGGAGTTCTGGTGGTTCACGATCCACGTGCTCACCCTCCTCACCGCACTCGTCTTCATGGTCGGCGGCGTCTACGTCAGCAGACTCAACCGCGACTCCCAGCAGACCGCCACCGACGCCATCCAACTCCACTTCTTCTTCGGCTGGGCCGCCATCGTCCTCTTCCTCCTCCAGCTCCTCTCCGGACCCTTCAGGGCCCTCCAGCCCCACCGACGCCAAATACAGCTCACCCTCCACTGGCTCTTCGGCGTCGTCGAGTACATCCTCGGCGGTCAGTCTTCCTCCACACTCCACAGTACTCCGCAGTACTCCACACTACGACTTCAGTTACGATAACAAGTGACCTAATATCCTTCTAGTGACCTCAATCTTCCTCGCCGCCGTCATCAAACAGGGATTCCTCAACTGCAACGCCTTCCGCAGCTTCGTCGCCTTCCTCTTCACCCAAGTCCTCTTCCACCTCATCATGGACGTCAGTTAACTACTCAGCTTAATCTTAATCTTCCCCACACCTGTTCACTGTTAATGAGAGTCGAATTGCAGGTGCAGATGCGAATCTCGGACAAGAAGATGCGACTGCGACCTCCTCGCTCCTACCTCCCTCCCCCCGTCATGCGCGTCTTCCACACAAACGCACCCGTAACTCCAAAACTAACACTCCACCGATTTTAATTAATGGCATTAGCTCATTTATCCTCCTGACTGCGCTTGTTCAATTGCAGTTTGCCAAGTTCCGGATGGCCATGCTGTTTCTGTACTACATCACCTGCATTGGCTTCTACGTTAAAATCCAGACTGCCATCAACGAACACGGACAGGAGGACAGTTGCTACCAACCCGCTATTATCATCGCCGAAGATGTCGAAACCTAATTCTAAATAATTCTTATCATTTGTTCAAAATTCACTACTTGCCTTGTTTTCTTGCCTTCCGGGAAGATGTTTTCATGTTTGTTAGGATAAAAATCTGCTTTCAAAAGGCTTCCAACTTTGAGTTACTATTAAACTGCTTAAAATGTTAAGACGATGCAGTTTCATGCTCTTTTATTCTTAGCTATTATTGAGCCTGATTCAGATTCTTCGTCCCCAATTCCAGTGATGCCTAGTAATAAACCTCTATACCCCAAATATTTTGAATCAATCATTCCTTCACTCTTGCATCCTCTCATCCGCTTATGCTTATCGACCTCAACATAATCGTTAATCGTCTCAATGTCTCAAAACATATTAACGAACAATATGAACTGTTATGAAGCTTTCAGAGCCTTTAAGTTGGAAGTTGTTTATTGATCCAATTAATATATTTCATACTGTTTGAAGTAGTTCACTCGAAGGAACACGAACAATTAAGAAGTGTAAAATATTATACGAAGATGAGCGAGTGAAGTCAGAGACAGTTCTCGATGAGATCTCAGGTGGGACAAAAGTGAGCGTGGGAACCTCGCCAATGTGGTCGATATTGATTTCTCTCCATTTACTCCAGTCCTGAGGCTGCTGTACCACTCGCTCCCGTCGTCCCCAATTTCCTCAACCACAAAAGTATATTCAATTCTTCGGATGAGTCAGTCCAAACGACTCAAAATGTCTGAGAGTGGTGGCGATGTCGACGGAGGAGTTCAAATGTTCAAGCAAGGAGCCGAGGCCAGGTTGTATTTGTCGACGTTTCTTGGTCGAAAGTGTGTGGTCAAGGAGAGATTCAAGAAGACGTACAGACATCCTGACCTGGACGACAGACTTACCAAAGAACGCATGAGGGGAGAGCTCAGAGGAATTTTGAGGTGCAAAAATATTGGTGAGTTTGAAACCAAAAGTTTCGAAAGAGTTTTGTAGACTGGTTTTAATTTTAATGTTTCGTATCGTAGGTCTGAGGACTCCAGCAGTTTATTTTGTGGATTCTAAAAGAAACGCTATATTTATGGAGTACGTGGAAAATGTAACCACTGTCAATATCTTTATTGGAAAGCTTCTAGAGGTATTTTAGAATTCTGTAAAAGTTGTTAAATTATATCTTAATGTTAATGTGGTCGACAGGAGCCTGGAGTACAAAAAGAACTGGGAACTGGAGAAAAACCACAGAGTCTTGTAGACTTGGCCACGGAAATCGGTGTGGCTTGTGGGAAGATGCACGCGGCTGGAATCATCCATGGGGACTTGACGACGTCCAATATTCTCGTCAGTTTGGAGACTGAAGAAGGAAAGGTTCCAAGCTTGTGCCTTGTCGACTTTGGACTTAGTCATGTTGAAAACTCTCCAGAAGATAAGGCCGTAGACTTGTACGTGTTGGAGAGAGCTCTCACCAGCACATTTTCTAACCTGCCGTTCTTCATTGAAGTTATTATGGACAGTTACAAACTGACTTATGACGTTGGAGGTCAAGAAGTTTATGATAAGTTGGAGGAAGTCAGATTACGTGGGAGGAAAAGAACTATGGTTGGATAGAACAAAAACAAGTGTTTTATTTATTCAACTTTTTTAAATACAATAAAGTTATCCCAACAACGGTAAATGGTCGTGAGTCGTGATAAATATCTTATTGTCAATCACAAATGAATGTAGAGAGTTCATGTATACTTAAGTTGTCTGTTATAACCGAGAAGGTTGTCCACCTGCAGCTACGTAAGTTTCTCCAGTGACATAAGATGCATCGTCGGAGACTAGGAAAGACACCAGACCAGCAATCTCGTGAGGTTCACCAAAACGACCTAATGGGACCATTTCGAGCATCTTATCACTAATACCGTCACTGGTTGTGAGCTGAAATACAATCAGAACTCAATGATTATTGTGGAATTCATTGACTAATACGATTTTTTATGTTATTTAATTATTTATATACCGCAGAAGCAAACTTGGTCTTGATTATTCCCGGAGCTACTCCATTAGCCCGAATATTTTGGTGTCCTAATTCCTGTGCCATAACTTTTACAAGTCCAAGGAGAGCAGTTTTGCTGATTGAATAAGGACCAAGAACTGAAAACGGTTGATATCCAGCGATAGAAGTCACGTAGACGAGGGAAGGGTTGTTTTTACTCTTCAGTAGATGTGGTTTGACTTCTTTCGTTAGAAGAAACGGAACTTTCACGTTGATATCAAATATCTTGTCCCATGCGTCTTCAGGACAGTCCAATGCTGGACCGAAAGTAGGATTTACTGCTGCGTTCGACACGAGAATATCAATTCCTCCGAATTCAGCTACTGTTTGCTCAATCAGTTTTGTTCTGTCTTGGGGATTCCCTACGTGACACACAATTCCTTTTAGTTGGTCCTTAGGAATGCCGTCGGTAGTGTGTAAAGTATCCAGAGCTTTTTGCACGTTCTTCTCTTTTCTACTGCTTATCATCACTTTAGCTCCGTCCTGGGCAAGCCTTTTAGCAATCGCCAACCCAATTCTGAGAGGAAACAGAAACAAATCAACTAAGTAATCAACATGTAAACTAATAAATTTCGAAATTCCATTATTTACCCATCAGTAGACGCTGTGACAATTGCAACACGCCCACTCAGTTTTCCAAAATTTGATCCAGTGGTTGACATATTTCTTCCGGAGAAAATGGCTGATGTTTTTACAGCCCAAGAAGACTTGGAGACAATCTGTTTCAACATCTTCCCAAGTCCTATAAATCATATAAAACAACTTTTATAACTTATCAGACTTATCTGTGTAAATGTCAAAGGTTATCATTATTTTCATTCGCCTGTATCAATTCAATTTACAATACAAACTGTAAAAACACATGTGTCCAGCATTTAGTTTAGTGTATAAGTCAAGTCCAAAGGTCTAATGTATTCCAGTGTGTCAGGTAGATATAAACTAGAATTTTCGAAAATGAATTAATCTTACCCAAGTAATTAAGCGTTGACACTGTCGAACAACGTCGAAAAATTCGACAAGGAGTCCCAGAGAAGGAGAAAAGAAGGACGCGTATGAAAGTGTAAATTTCTCAAGTGTATCAGAGTGCCCTTTGAACCGAGTTTGACTTTGGCGCGCCAAGTCATCCTTCACTTACACTCACACGTCCTCACATTCAAATATCTGGAACAACACACACACCTTCCTTTTTAATCCTAATTAATTAGTGACACTGACTCACTCACTGACTCTGCCGTTTCCCTCACGTCACGTCAACGTTACACGTCTTCTCCTGGCGGCTTCCAAGTGAGAAGTCCACTGGTGCAACAGCAGCTGTTCTACTCACAGTCGTAGACACTGCGGAACTTTTATTTGTGACAATCTGTCAACTAAATAACTTATATTTGTTGTTGTGACTTGTTGGAAAAGGTCGACTGGTCGACAAGACTTGTAGTTAGAGAAAAAGTCGACATGGTGCTTAGTAGTGTAGGTAGAGTTGGTCTTTGTTTGGTGAGTTGTCGTCGGGAGGTGGTGGAATGATCATGGTTAGCGGTGGTGTCCTTACAACCAAGGAGATGTTTATGACACGAGCGTTAGAAAAGATCCTCAGCGATCGGGAAATCAAGCGATCACACCATACGCAGCTTAAAAGAGCCTGTGAAGTCGCACTAGGTAATCTATTGTCTATCTAGTCTTATCTTTTGATAATACAACATGACTTTTGATATTGACGCTTTCAATTGGTTTTGCAGAGGAGATTAAAGGTGCTATTAGCGGTGGAACAGGAGGACAGACGGAGGGACATGCAACACAGCAGCAGACGACAGGGGAGCACCAACAACATGCAGGCGATTTCGATCAGTCGACGGCACTTCCACTTCCCAAGTCAGACTCGTCGATTCCTATTGACTCTGAAAAGTATTTTGTTCCGTTCGAGTTGGCGTGCCAAAGTAAAACTCCTCGAATTGTGGTGACTGCTTTAGATTGCCTGCAGGTAAAAGCTCAAAAATTAAGTTTAAGCTTAAAAGTTAAATGATTTCCTTATATACGAACTATTTGGTGTTTTAGAAACTAATCGCGTATGGACATCTCACTGGGAACTGTCCTGACTCAACTAATCCAGACAAGAAACTTATAGATAGGATTGTAGAAACTATTTGTGCGTGTTTTGTGGGGCCTAA
>JAQIWV010000218.1:0-10908 GCA_034696705.1 Isotomurus plumosus
AAGCGTGCAATTCAGCAATAATAAGTAGATACCTACCACTATAATAAAATAATAACATTAAGTCTTCCTTACATTTCCTAGGACAGAAACTGTCCATAAGCAATATACTTGCTCCCCACCAGAATTATGGGTTCCGACTGCGACATCAATGAAAGGCTCCTTAAAATAAAAGATGTTTACACATAATTTTATTTTTATTTAGCATTTTCGGTGTATTTTATTTTTTACCCACAGCAGTGTGATCTGCCTGCAGTGGCTCAATTCGATTCCATTGATTCGTGCCTACATATCTTCTATATCTAAATAATTTTCTCCTTCGAACGCAAGACTTCCATGACTTGGTAGATTGATAGGTAGCCGGAAAATCAATGGCGTATGTCCACCCCTACATTTAAAAATACAATATAGTGACAGTAAGCTGTATAAAGTCATCTATCTTCTCTATTTACATCAGGTACAAGCTCGTTCCCAAAAGTATTTTCAATCTGCCAGTCCCCTTCCCAACCCCACGACTCACACGGAAGTTTCATTTTAGGATTTCTTTCTTCCGTTCCTTCTTCATTGGAAAACTTCTGCCTGTCCGTGGGCAAAAGGGTGTCACAAAATCCTTCAACAGGATTCCATCTCTAAAAACAACCAATAAAGTATATAAATTAATCAACCCTTAGCCAAAAGATCAGCACATCAATTAACCTTACCTGATTTTCATAAATCTCTTCTCTGATCCTAACAGGAATGTCCCTTTTCGGCACGTATACATTGATCTGGTGGTCAGAGCTGATTCCCCACAAAATGTTATTACACGATACAATTCTCTATGTATAAAATATTAGTAACAACAACTACTCTGACTGTTAATCAACACATTTAATTAAATATTATAACACCAGCTTTACCTTGATACTAATCTTCGATGAATTCGGCAACTGTCCCCAACATAACTTCCGTCCCCCGGAATTGACAAACCAAACTCGTCCCTGGTAGTCCACTCCGTAGATATACGACTCAGTGTCAGATCTCGGTACTAACGACATTCTCCCCGACACGAAGACAACTTTCGAAATACTAAATTCACAATAATTATGCGTGAATGCATAAAGAGAAAAATCGAAATTGAAATGGTCTGAAAAGCCTATCCCTTGTCAAAACAGCATAAAATGTTTCACTGTCATGTGAGCAAATGAAAATATTATGATAATTGAACTTGGCGGGGTTCGGAGTCAGGTGCTTTTTGTTGTCCAATGGGGACAAAGAGCGTCTTTTGTGGTGTTTTGGCTGAGCGGAACGCCAAGACGGTCGCAGTTCCCTCCACTCCGCACTTTACAACTTTACACTGACAGCATCGCCAGATTTTCAGGCAAGCTACCATTTTCTATACGCGTCTCTCTCCCTCGCAACCCAGGACGGACTCGACTCCTCCAGACTTCCTTCACCTTCACCCCAAACAGCACAACACGAGACTCCCACTGCTCTTTACCACCTGTGACGACGACTCGACTGCACTGACGGCGACTTTAACACTTGCTTACGTTTGGGGAATATTATCTTAACCTACTAAATTACTTTGGTAAGCAAGGGTATCCGTTTCTTGGAATTTGAAAGTTTGAGGGTTGGAAAGTAGACATCATTAAATTAAGTTTGGTTTGTTGTGTTGTTTATTATTCAGTTCGTTCTTGAATTGAAGATGGCTAGAGCGAAGGGACGACGAGGGGTGTCTAAGAAGACGGCAGAAAAGAAGCCTGCCGGGAAAGCCAAGAAAGTAGAAGAGGAGGACGACGACGTAGAAGTGGAAGCAGTTGAGGTTGAAGAAAACAGTGACGTTGACCAGAATAAAACCGGAAAAAATGGAGCGGATCGGGAGAGCGAAGGCGAAGAATCCGAGGATGAACCCAAATCCAAACGGGGAAGACCATCTTCTTCGGGAAAAGGAAAAAAGACGACCCCTGCAAAGGGGAAAGGAAAAGGACCTGCCGGGAGAAAGAGCACTCCCGGTAAGAAACCGGAAGACGAAGAAGTGGAAGCAGAGGAGGATAATGAAGAAAACAGAGATGACCACAAAGAAACCGGGAAAAATGGAGCGGATCGGGAGAGCGAAGGCGAAGAATCCGAGGATGAAGAACCCAAATCCAAACGGGGAAGACCATCTTCTTCGGGAAAAGGAAAAAAGAAGACCCCTGCAAAGGGGAAAGGAAAAGGACCTGCAGGGAAAAAGAGCACTCCCGGTAAGAAACCGGGGACGAAGAAACCTGAAAAGTCCGAGCAATCGGAGTCGGAATCTGAGGACGAGGAAGAGTATGAAGTACGGTGAAATTTTATTGTATTATGATAAGTGTTCGTAGAACTTTAGGGATTGTTTACAGTGTGTATTAATAATATTAATAATTTATTACATTTCAACCTTTCTTTTTATGTTTTTTTTTCTGACAACAATGTAATTTATACAATAAACTAAAAATTCCCTAATTATGCATTTTTTAAATCATCTCCCCTGATTTCACAATAGCGCAATTGCTGTGACAGTTGATTCGGCCCATTTATCGAAGGTTTCCAAAACAAGTATTGGAATTTATAATGCAAAATTCCTGCTATAAGAAAAATGCCATGTTATTTGTCAAAGAATTTTAAAAAGGTGTTCAAAGACCTTGGAAACAAAATTGTTTTAGTTTCCAAGATTTTCATGCTTGGAGGAATTCCTCTCCAATCCGAAACTTTTTGTTTTTTCGTCTCAAAATCCTCTGAAAATGTCTGCACCTCCACCCCCACCCCCTCAACACATTCAGCAGCATGGAGGACCGCAGCAGCAGCCAATGGTTGTGGTGCAGCAGCAGCCCGCAATTTCCTTGAGTGAGTTTTACACACCCTGAATACTGTAACTCCTGCATTCATCTCAGACTAGTTTGAACACTTTGAAGTCATTTGGTCGTTGCAGATTTAGGAGGTGGAATGCCTTCAATGCCAGAGATCTGTCCCCACTGCCACCAACAAGTGCTGATGATCCACGAACGGTCCCCAAACTGCGCTGCAATCTGCCTGGCAATCCTCGCTGTCCTTTTCCTCGGGAGTATGCTCCTCGGCTACGCTGTCTGCATCTGGCTCCTCTACTTCAGCGACTGCGTCAACATCAGCTTCCGGTGTCCTGCTTGCAAGAAGGTTGCTCGAACCATCGAAAACTAATTACCACAAACCCACAACTACACCATTGTCAGCTTAAATCATCTCCAATACTTTTTAACTGTCAGTCAGCAATAATATTGACCTTCGAGGTCGAAATTCATTGAAATAAAGGAGATTATGAAACCAAGGAACCAAATGCACTTACTGTCATCATCAGTCCACCCACTCCAAGGGCAGCAGCTGAGCCTAAAGCACCCCAATTCCCCCTTTAAAATGCCCCCTGAGTTACCCATGATTCCCCCATTCCTGCATACTGACCTCTGCGACACGACGCGAGTGAAACCCATGGGGGGCAGGTGATGTGTGTATTCTTGATTCTGTGATTCTGACTTCAATCTTCATTATGTGCTTTGTGTGCTTTGTATGATGCACGAAGCTTTGTTGCGTAATCATGAGCGCGTCGGCGTCACTATTTAAAGTGAGTCGTATGATGTGATGGTGCTAATGCATGTAGACTTCTACTTTTACGAAACAAAGCCAAGCCTTCTTTCGACAATACCAAATCCCATTCTTTAAAAATTTAATGCAGAATCAAAAGCGAAGCTGTGAAGTTAGCGTTTCCAAACATAAATTTTGAAGGAAAGACTCTTTGTTCGTAAACTAGCTAAAAACTGTGCTTAACAATGGACCCTAAAAAGTTACCAAAGCCTGATCCCCTGGATAACCTTACTCAGACGTTTCAGAAGAAACAGTTCCAACCGATGAATTTGCACGGAGCCTTTTTCCACCAGACAAAGGACAACTTCCGAGATGCTCAATATGCGGTTGAGGAATACACGGACCGCTATTCCGAATTGAAAAGGAAAGAACCTTACGCCCTCACTCCAAGACTTGACCTGCTTAGGCCGGAAATTAAAAAAGAACCTAAATTAACTTCTCGGTCTGCTAATGAAAGTGGAAACAGATTACAAGAAACTTCGTCATTACTCGAGGACCTTACCACAGGAGCGGAACCTGCTGCATATGGAAATACGGGTCTTCCGAATATTATGGACACCTTCTACACAAATTTCACCGATATCAAAGTTGACTGGGACCCACTCGGTATCAGTGCACTGCCAATTGCTGAAGGTGGTCTTTTGAAAGAGAGACCAGAAATTCCAGTGCGTTTTGGTCAACTGGAGAGTGCGCGCATGAGGGAACCTCACAAGGAGTTCAACCCTGGGGTACGTCCCCTTACACAAGAGGAGATAGCAAAGAGGGCAAAGGAAGCGAATAAACCAGTATTTTCTGATAATAACCTGAATATCTACGTGGATAAGAACGGATACAAGACAGACTTGTGGAAGATAAGTGACAAGAAAAACCACGAGTTTTTTATCCGAAACTGGGTCAATCTCCAATTACCCGAGTTAGGGAACCCAGCCGATCCCAACGAGATGGAAGGCTTGGATGGTAAGATCATATGTATCAATTTATCATCTCTTTTTTCTGCAGAAAGTCATTAGATTTTAAATTATAGTACATGACTTGTTCTGCGTTCTACTGTAATTAAATAATTTGTATTTCTAATTTCTAGTCATTGAAGAGAATTGCAGTGCTGTAGAATGTATGCAGTTGATTGAATAATAAGATTGAACAAAGCCAGATAAGCGTGAAAGAGTAGTTAAGTATTAATAGTATCACATGAATTTTTTTATACATTTCTACATCTGATTGTGTAGCCGATTGTTGTGATCTTTTGTAGTTGGCTGGAATTATAGATTATTCTCCAACCCCTTTGCGTGTATTCAACATAACTAAATCAAATGCGTTAATAAATGATGAACTTTAATTTTTGTGACTGTGAGTTTTATTTCTTGCAGTACAAACCTGCTTATCGTTGCTTACTTTATCACAACATAGAGAAAGTTTAGTTCTCTCCGCGATCTGCGGTGGTAGTAAGGAGAAAGTCGCTTCCAATGAAGCTACAGATCTATGCAATGAGCCCCACACATTTCAGACCCTGGAATTTCATAAAGACCTTGGAAACAAAACAATGGTACCTTTTCTAAATGCCATCCAGTGACTTCCAAAACTCCTCGAGCAGAAATCTGAAGACACGTCAATCCAGAGAAATGGCGCAACCCCCGCCTCCCCAGCAGGTCCAGCAGCCGATGGTTGTCCAGCAGCAGCAGCCAATGGTTGTTGGTAAGTATAACACAAACAGAACCTGAATTCAAACGGATTGTTCGGGTTTGTTTTAAAAGCCTCCACTGACAGCGATGGGAGGTCAAATGGTTGAAATCTGTCCCAACTGCCACCGACAAGTGGTGATGATCCATGAAAGGTCGCCCACACAAACCGCAATCTGCTGGGCCATCCTCGCTATCCTGTTTCTCGGAGCTGGAGGCATCGGCATCCTCATCTGCATTTGGCTCATCTGGTTCAGCGACTGCGTCAACATCAACTTCCGGTGTCCTTCCTGTGGAGTAATCGTCCGTACTATTCAAGGAGAATAGTAGTCGACAGTCCCAACCTCACAACCTCGAAATTCTTATGTATGTCAGCAATCTTTTGTGACTTCCAAAAGTTCTAACGACCAAAATGTTCCATATACTTACTATATATCGCTTGCAATAAAATTATGGACAATGACAAGCATATCCATCCATTGTAAAGCCTTATTGTATTAACACATGAAAGTCTCTTTACAAGCGAATAAATACAATGAAAAGGTAAAATGTTTTCAGAAACTTAATTTAATATAAGTGTCTAAGTGTTAGTTAATTTGGGGTAAGTAGGTCAAGGCTTGTGTTGCATAAGTGATGATGAACTGAGGAGCAATTTCCACGAGCTTCTTCAAGAGTTTGGAACCTGCTTCCAAGATAGACTGTAGGGAATCTGACAAGAAGTTTTGTAAGCGGTCAACAATGTCTTGTCTGGGGGGAGGTGGGAGACTCTTGGGAGGCGAGTATTCCAGCGATGAGTCGAAAAGGAGGCTGGTAGCTTTCTCCACTTCTGTCGACACATTAAGTCCCAACCGTCGAACGACTACGCTTAAGGGAACGAGTTGTAGTTCGCTCTCGAGAATAATCGGATTTGTCTTGATGGATTCTTTCCACTTGGAGAAAAGGTCAGCAGCGGTTTCCAGAGGAAGACGGGTGAGGTCACCGACGCTCACGATGGAAGTGTCTCCACCCACAAATCGGAGGGAATGGTGAACACCCGGGTTGCTTTGGAACGAATGGTTTCCACCAATACCGATGGAAATGTCTTCCAGGAAAGTGACGTAGGAACTCATGACGTCCAAGACAGTATTCGCTGTAATGTTAGAATTGCTTCTTTTTCTGACTTGGACTTCAACAGATCCACCTCCGTAAACGGATCTGACGACGTGAGTCCCAAATTCGGAGAAAAAGGATTTCCAAGTTTGCACAGAAGTAGCGTCATTCCTACTAAACGGTTTGAGGGAACTGACAGCGTCCTGAAACTTCTGAGTGTACGGGAATCGCGAGGGAAGTGTCAGTTGGAATGTTCGGAACTCTCGGAGAGCTGTGAACGAAGTCATGGAGCTTTCATCGGAAGTGGCGTCGTTTTGAAGAATATTCCAACCAGGTTTCCTTCTTCCGGTAAACTTGCTCAGAGGAATGTTTCCAGAGATTCCCAAAGTCTTCAGACGCTCTGATAAGAATTCTTCGTCACTCCTGAGGAATTTTATAACATCTTTTGTCTGGGAAATAGCAGTGCAGCTGAGAAGTCCCGGGAGTTTGTATCCGATTTCGGAAGAAACGGGTTCTCCGAGAATGAAAGGTGTCGATGGAAGAGGTCTGTCTTGGAACACATCGTAACTGAATCCAGTGACGACCTTTTGCTGCAGTTCTGGAGGTGAAAGGTCAAACGCTTTTTGAAGGAGGAAGGAGACAGCCTCGCTATGTCGAAATGTCGAAAGAAGTCCAACGATTTCTGGATCCGTGCGTGGGAGTTGCGAGACAGATGTCATAAACTTTGTGTTGAACTCATTCTGCAAATAAGCCAAGGTTCCTGGAAACCTCTTTTTTAAGTCGGCTGGCATTGCTTCTTCAGCTTTTCGGAGTTTTTCAGATATTTCGGTTCTTGTGGAGTCGAGAGTGAGGTCAGTCAAGAATCCGAGATAATGAGGAACTCTCGAGTGATTGGAAGGGACCAGGGGAGTCTCCCACGAGAAAATGTTGAGATCATCAGGATTCCTGAATGCAGAACGAATGACCCCTTCCCCAATAAGGTCACCTCCCCCTCGGGTGACCTTTGAGATTGAGTCGAGAAGGTTCTTTGCATAAAACTGACCGTTGGGGAGTCGGGAGTATCCGTTGATCAGAGGAAGTCCGTAAAGTTCCGGTTTATTTTCAGCAACAGCCATTTCGATTGGCTGTGGGAATCCCGTGTTGGCCTCAATAGTTTCCTTGAACAGCCGCAGCTTCTCCTTCGGATTGGAAGTCACGTCTCTCGTCTCCGACATGAAGTGCGAAAACACAAACACAACGTTCGAAAAGGAGGCGTCAGTTAATTTCCCTCGCATCGCATCCACACATCGGAGCATCCGGACGAACTCCGATTTAGACCCGGCGAAACGATTGTCGCTGAATTTGTGGAGAATGAGAATAACGTTGGGGATTCTGGAGTTGAGTTCCTCGTGAGACGACAAGAAGTCTTCAAGGGTCGCTAGGAATTGAGCGTCACTTTCTGTGCCCTTCGTGTCCCCGAGTCCCGGAGTGTCGATAACTCGAAGTTCAGAGTTGGGGATCCCCAGTTCACTAATTGGAACTGGAACTCGGAATTCGTGGATGGCTTCGGTTGTGGAGGAATGTGCGCCCACTCGGGTCATATTGGGATTATCGAACAAATGGTTTATCTACACACACAGATATTCATCATCAGATATTCGACAAAGGTTCCATAAAAAGTCTTATCCTACTGTGCTGGACTTTCCACTTCCAGAAGTCCCAAGAAGAAGAATATAAGCATTTCTGGAACTTCTCTTTCCCTTCGTCGACTTCAAGGCCGCCAGAACTCCCGGGTGATCTTCCAATCCGTTGTTTCTGAGGCTGATGAGGTCACGGAGTCCCAAAGGAATTTGTACTTGTTTCGGATCTACAGACGTGTCAATACCTTAAACTTAGTTTTTTCACTCAAAATAGCCCTTAAAAATGATAAAGCAACTCACATGAAGTTGGTCTCGGAGTGGTCGGCATTTCATACTCAATTTCATTGCATTCGCACTCATACGATTTAACTGGAGTCATCCATCTCTGCAAAATAACGACAGGCAACAGGTAACCTTTGATCTTTGACATACAGTAGGAAATACGGAAACAAGAGAGATGAAGTACCTTCACGATATGCTCAACAGTATTTGAGTTCCCTTCGAGATCTCTTTCACTGAAGACAGTGAGGGAACACCCAGGACGGACCATAAGGGAAGTAACTCGACTTTCAAACTCCTGAGGAAAGGTCATGACGGAGCCTTCCTTGAGGTCAGTGTACGAAGGGTCACAGGCACTGCACCCCCCAGGATTTATATACGCACGAGCACAAGTCTTCCTCCGCAGGTTGTACTCTTTAAGGCACTCGCATGTCTGGAAATGGCAGTCAACAATAATTAGATGAAGTCCTCATACGAAGTCATTGTGCGGTCACTGGAAGACTTACCTTTGGAGGACAAACACAATTAGCAGATAAGATGTTATCAAGTGTCTCAGGAAGTTCAGCAGCTCCATTCTTAAGGGACTGGCAAATTCCCTGGAAGTGCGGCTTGCTGCAAGCAAAAAGAACACAACCAGGAGCAACTTCAACAGAATTTGTGACGTTCCAAAAGGACCCTGACGGCAACTCCTCAACGCCCAAGTTGAGATGCATAGATCCGCTTTTCAAGTGAACTTCCACGCCAGTCATGTCAGCACTTGTCGTGAAGACTGACGCACACGTCTCTGCATTGTGGGCGAGGCAAGTTGAGACTCCGAATAACAAAAAGACAATTCCCCCTGGAAAGAAGTCCATTTCAGGGGACCAAAGTGGGTGGATTAATTATAACTAATCTTAATTATTATTTTGTGTAGATTGTAGCTGGATACTTTGGTGATTAAAAACTGAGACTTAGATTTTGTGTTATCTTCTGTGCAAACGCAACCTCTGATCTCCACATAAAGATTTACAAGAGAGTTGACTGTTTATATTTGAGTTTTTGGTATCAAAATTCACAGAATTGACACTGAATTTGTGTAAAGAAGGAAATCACGACAGACGGTCGTGTGTTTTGGTGAAGTGGTCCATACATTAAGGATTTTATCCTTATGTTCACAAGTTCACATGACCTTTCACCTTTCCTTTATATGTAGTTTCCATATTTCTTAATATAGCTTATTTCTCAGTTCACATTTGTTCTTTGTATGTGAAGGAGATAATCCAGATAATATATATTCTTTAGTTAAATAAGTCGTCTCATGATGGAACCCTTGAGGTTGCTGCTCCTCAGTCTGTCACTTGTCTCAGTTTGTCCCTTAAGGGCTGATGGAGCTTTCTGGTCGTCCTGGTTCGACGATGTTCCTTGTGGGACCCTCCATTCCTCCACGGGGACAGTTGACCTCGCCCTGAATCTAAGTCATGGAGCTTCTCACGGAAACCTGGAGGAGATGGAGACGAAGAAAGGACATTTGTGGAATGTCACGACTTCCCTGGAAGTGAAAGAAGGGTGTATGTTGAAAGTGTGCAATGCTTCGTATTTCAAAGGTCGTTGTGTGACCTTCACTGCTCAAGGGAGAATAATTCCAGCTCCTAATCTGGATAATGTCCGATCTGCCTCTTGTACCTGCCCTCCTGCAGAACTTGATTAATTAGCTAATTAATTATGAGATGTGTAATAAAGTTGAATGGAATTTTACTGTGCAGTCAACGGATTGCAACGACAACGTCCGATTCCGACGGAAGAACTGCGCGTTGGCGTATGTTAACAAGGGAGGCTGCGACTCTACTGGTCGTCTCTATACGGAAATTGACGTGGGAACTTTGCCAATCTTCCCGGAGAAGTATGAGAGCAAAGTATCGGCTGTAATTGTCCGTCCTGGATGCAAGTTGGTTGTCTACAGTGAACATGAGTTTGATGGTGACGGCATTCAAGAACTTACTAATGTTACACGGGTAAGATTTTAAAATTAAAAGAGATGTTGTAAAACTAGAAATGATCTTGGCGTCATTTGGAATAGAACGTAGAACTACCTGTGAAGTCAACTGATTGCTTTTGCGATTACAAAGTGACCGTACCCCTTCCAAAGAGAAGAACGAGGTCTGCGAAAGGTGACAAATTCAGGGTTTACGTTTGAGTTGCTTAGTTTTAAAAAATTAAGTGTATTTTATACTTTTCTCTTTAGATCCGAAGAGTATTCAAATTCCGTCTACTTTCGAGGAACTGGAGAAGTTGCGGAGAGAACGGGGAGAATTGGCAGATCATCCGGGAATTCTATCAGCTATGTTGTCCAGCAGAGGAAACAGAAGTACAAGGAATGCGTACATTCTTCTTCTGGGAACAACTGGAGCTGGAAAGTCGACCACTGTAAGGATTTAGATTTTAAATTATTTTTAATTTGTGTGATTTATAGTCGACTTTTCTGTTCAGATTAACCTTCTTTTCGACACTGAAGTCACTTCCGTCGGAGGTCACAAATCCACAACAGATCAAATCCACGAATTCCGTATTCCAGTTCCAGTGATTGAACTGGGAATCAACAATTCAGAGCTGAGAGTAATTGACACTCCTGGACTTGGCGACACTGATGGACTCGA
>JAQIWV010000219.1:0-10902 GCA_034696705.1 Isotomurus plumosus
GTACACACATAACACAACTAAATATTTACATCGAAAAAAGGCTTAAGAACTTTCGAGCACTGTCAGACTTAATGTAAAAATTGATTCATTTTTACAAAACTGCAACAAAAATTGTCACACTACTGGGAGTGAGGTTTTATTAAAAAGGGACTACAATAATTTCTGATAAACTGGAAAAAGGGATGGTAAGCCATAAGCCATCTTTACTGTTCCATTTATCTCAGATAAAAAGCTATCGAAAGTATGGAAATCACACAATCTGAATGGCGAACTGACTCATTAACCTCCCATTCAACGGGTTCTCAAGAAAACATACTACTCATCAATATCCAAAATTACTATCAGTAAGAAACTGTTTGTCTAGACCTGGAATCTAGACTAGATTCCAGGAAAACTGAATGAAAGTAGACGAGTCAATATATAAAAAGTCTTAACTTGCTAAGACACTTAAGAGACAAACGCGAGAGACTTTCTTTCAATCCAATCTTTGTTTTCTGTCGATATGGCATGACTCGGGTTAATAATGAGTCAAATGTGAACTGAATCTCCAACTGAGTCCCCTTAAACATTTTTCATAGTTATCATAGTTCATAGTTTTTATTTATATAGTGCTAGATTGATTTGGCGGCCAAGCCCTTACAATCATGTATATTGATTCATTACAAGATTATTGATAATAAATGTATTCCTAGTTCTTATTAAATTTGCATCATAAAGTTGACAAATGTTGATTTCTAGTTTCAGCTGCATTTTCTATGTATTTTCTTAAGTTAGATATTTGAGTGGCATTCGGTTGTTTCAGAATTGAGATGTAATTATTGCAGGATAAGCTTGAGTCTCCTATGTATTTTTTTCTTTCTTCTGCGTACTTAGGACATTCACAGATGAAATGAAATAATGATTCCGGTACATTTAAAGTACACAGTAAACAGAAGTTTGAATCATTCGTTACTCCATTGAAATATCCATTCATCGATCTTAAAGTAACCGTTTTACCATTTACAGTGATTTTAGGGATATCTAACCTGAGTTGAACGAGCATTCTAATGCATACCCAATTACGGAGAGTGTTTAGTTGATTATTCTCTTGAATATGAGTTTTGATTTGCTTATATGTCGGTAATGTTAAGCTATTTTTCATTCTCTCTATATCTTCACTAAGTATACTATTTTTAACAATGTTCGCAATTTTACCGATATTTAATTTCCCTTTACTATATATCTCCTCAAGATATTTAATATCTAGACTACAGTAATTTTGCATAATTTTATTTAAATCAGTGTACCAATTGTGTTTCAGTTTCTTATGTGTGTGCTTCATCTTCAACTGTTCATAGCATTCTCGTATTAAAGTATCACTGTCTCTGCTGTATACTTTCCTCCAAAAAAGAATTAAACATTTTATATAATTGACAAGAATAGGTGTACAATCTGTTTCAAGTCTAATAAACCAATTTGGTGTGAATCTTGGTAGCCAAAAAAGTTGCTTCAAAAACTCATGTTGGAAAGTTTGAAGTTTTTTTACTTGAGATACTCCCCAGGTGTGCGAGCAATAAAATACTACAGATTGTACGAGTGAATTGAAAAGTCTTAATCTAGTGTCAATTTTGTCTATTTTAGCTTTCTGGAACACTGTGAACAGTTGATTTAATGCGTTTTTCCCTTTCTTTACAAAATGTGTACTTATTTTTTCGTAATTTAGGTCATCACAAAAAGGTACCCCAAGATACAAATACTCGCTACATATTTCTATTGGCAAATTATTCCATAAAAACAAAGGCTTAACATGAGATTTCTGGTTATACTTAAAAAGAACAATTTTAGTCTTATTCAGATTAATACATAAATCATTATCTTTAAAATATTTTTCTAGGATAGCAATTTTTTCCGCTAAGTCATGTGCATTATAGGCTAGTATGATCATGTCGTCAGCAAAAAGCAAAATGTGTAATTCTTTTTTCCCTATCTTAATCGCTGCAACATTGGATTTGTCAAGAGTTTGTACAAGGTCTTCAATAAATAAGGAGAACAGTTTAGGACTTAATGATTCTCCTTGCATAACTCCATTAAGTAGTTTGAAAAAAGTGCTCTCACCACCATTAGTTCTAACTTTAGCTCTCGCATTCTTATACATATTTAATACATTTTCTATAAATTTATTGCTTACGCCCAATTTAAATAACTTATCGAATAGTTTATTATGATTGACATTATCAAATGCTTTCGTAAGATCTATAAACATTCCATATACTCTTCTTCTTCTACTTACGTTTAACTGTAGAACACTATTGAGAACAAAAACGTGATCTTGGCATCCATAATTTTTCCTGTAGGCAGCTTGAAATTCAGACACAACTTTATTTTTTTCACACCAGTTTTCTAATCTCTCAGCTAACAAAGAAGTAAATAATTTAGTGTTTGTGTTTACAAGACTAATAGGTCTATAGTTCGATGGGTTCGTTTTATCTCCTTTCTTAAAGATAGGTCTAATTATTACATCTGCGAAGTTCTCTGGTAATTTTCTATCATTCCAGCATGCATTTATTGCGTCAAGAAGTATAATTTTTTGATTTTGGTTTAAGGCTTTCCATGCTTCGTTTGGGATATTATCAGGACCTGGAGCCTTCTTGGTAGACAGCTTCTTAATCACCTTATCAATTTCTTCATAAGTAAAACAAGTATCTAAACTATCGTCTACTCTAGGTGGTACTGTATATATGGTATCACACTTATAGATATTAAATAGTTGTTTATAGTAATCACAAAATATATCACTATTAACATATTCTGCTTTATCAGTTATCATTCTCTTCGGTCTATAGTAAGTTAAGGCACCGAAAAACTCTCTGGCATTCTTACAATCACTTAGTTTGAGTTCGAGAGCTTTCATGAATCTAAGTTTCTTTGCATTAATGAGATGTGTGTATGTTCTTTTAGCGTTTAGAAAATTATGAATATCAGTGTTAGTGCATGTGTTGTTAAGTGTGTGTCTCCTTACTTTACGTAGTTCTGATAAATATTTGGTTTTCAGTTCATTACACTTTTTGTCAAACCATCTTGGTCCTTTCATCGATTTACTGTCATGTTTCTTGGTCACTAGCATATCAGTACTTATCAGTGTCTTATGTAAATTGTTTACAAATTCTGAGAGCGTTATTTCATTAGTTTCATGATATGTGAGTAAGTTGTCTAGACAGTCAGTGAATGCTTCAGACTTTTCTGGATTCCAGTGAACTGATTGAAGCTTGAAAAATGAATTGCAAGGAGGACCTCGGTTAATAATTAATTTAATTGGAAAATGACCTGATCCTGGAGAACTAAGTACCTCAAAATCCAAGTTATTTGTGATTGTATTGGATGCTAAACATAGATCTATTATACTTTTGCCATTATGGTTGATGAAAGTTAAGTTACCATCACAATCAGATTTTGAGTTACCGTTTAGTACTTTGAAGTTAAGTTGTTCTAGGATTTTGATGAGATCTCTACCGTGCTTATTAATTATTATATCTTTAGTTTTTCTTCCATTCTCATGATCATACTTTCCAATCCTGGCATTGAAATCCCCTGCTACAATCCATTCTTCACCGTAACTGTTTGTTGCTCCAAAAATATCATGCAGTGTGTGATTATCTGTAGGTTGTATATAGCAACATAGCACATTAATGTTTCTAAGTGAGTTAGAAAGAACTAGGTGTATCCAGTTGTCATTTTGTGTTTTAACCTGATAATTTAACTCCAAATCTTTCCTAATTAAAATTAAATATCCTTTGCTATATCTACCATTACTGTATGCTCGAGTGGCAAATCCTTCTATAATATTGTAGTTTTTACTCACATTCGTGTCTTGAAATGTTTTGTGATGCCACGTTTCGAATAGACAAAGTAGAGATGGTTTCTGATTGAGGAGGTCCTTGTAGAAGTGAGAAGTCCGTGATGATATTCCTTCGATGTTCCAGAAGATAAGTGAGAAGTTTTGAAGTCCGTGGTCAGCTGCATTCGTGTTTGAATTAGTTGTAATAGCTTGGCCTCTGTATCATTTAAGTTTGGGTGGAAATGTTCCACTTCCAGTAGCAAGCTCTTCTTCTATTTCGTCATCAGTATTGACATAATAGGTCACCTTCCTGATCGAATCATCATAGAATATTTTTCCGGATCTGATGAGAGTTTTGGCATGTGGGTTGTCCAACTTAAGCTGCTTATTCTTTTTTAACAAGATTGATTGTTGCCTTCTCTCTCTCTCTGGCAAGTCCTCATTTACAAATATGTTTGTTCCTTTCAGTTTTTGTCGAAGTCCCATGATTCTCAACTTGTCTCTTGTTCTGGTCATCTTCAGAAGAATCGGTCTATTTCGTGATTTATCTTTTCCCAATCGGAATGCATGGTCGTAGTCGACTTGAATACCCAGTTTCGTTCCAAAGTCCGAGATTTTTGTTTCTAAGTCTGTCCATTTCTCCGTCGCAGTCTCAGGGATTCCATAGATCACAATGTTCTTTTTTCGATTTTGGGTTTCAAGTTTGCTTATTTCACTTCTAAGTCGGATGATCTCGTCTTTGGCATCATCAAGAGAGTCACGATACTTTGCGAATTCGCTCTGGATAGTTGAAACTATTAGTTGTTTAAGTTGCTCGAAGTCAGTTGAGGACATAGTTTTATGAAGTTTTGATGTCTGAACTGTATTACTTTTTGGTGAGGGAGTACTTAGAGGTCTTTTATTTTTATTACTGCTATTAACAGGAGTCTCAGGTTGCCTCTCGCTCATCAGCACTACTGCTGCTGAGCAGCTTATTTACAGAGATGCTTCTTACTCGGAGTCTGGGCTCCCCTTAAACATTTTTATTCATCCACATATTTTCAATTTTCATAAGCTCTCATCTCACCTGAATGATTGTGATTCATTAATCCATCGTCAATTTTCTTAGTTCATGACAACTCATTGCTTTTTTTTTACTATGTTCGTCCTATTTGTTTATTTTTAATTCCCTAAATAAAACTGGTTAATGAATCTTTTTAAACAAGGGGAGAAACGCTTAGTACCAACTTTATAAATATCCAGTCTGAGTCTTGAAAAGTGGCTTTGGATAACCTTCTAACAAAGGGTGGTATATCTACAGGGTCGGAGATAATCGCTCATCGAATTAACTAACTTCTCTGCTCTGGTGCTGATCTTTGTACAGTTTTAAAAATTATTTGTTATACCTTATGTCCATAGATATTTTATGCGCACAGCGTGCACACCATAAACGACTCCATGTAGATATGATTCTTTTTCTATCTTTGTAACGTTTCAGGGCAATTCTAGAACCAAGGTAGTCTACTAAAAAAATTCAAATACTAAAGCTTTAAGTTGTATCTTTTATCGCATATTTATGACTCAAGTTTCTCGTAATACGTTGAAGAACTTTACAGAAACACGAAGATAAAGTTTAAGCCTGTATTAGGAAAATAGCGCCAGACAGTTATTCGATTTCTCAATTTCTTTTATTTTTAAATAAACCACATGTCGAGAAAGAAATAAACATGAGTTGAATTTGAAAGAATTCATAAAGTGCTCTCGTCCTGGTATAGCCAAAAAATGTAGTTTCTTTGTAACCACGGAGACCAAAAACGTACAGTTGGAAAGCCGTAGAGACAACTTTTAAAGCTGAGCAGTTAGGTCCACCCTAAACACAAACGATGAATTTTTATGGGCTTCGTTGTCGTCTTTCTAAAACTTTTCCCTTTACTTCTGTTATTTGTTCTCTCTGAGAAATACAAATGCACAGAACCCTACAAACAATGTATATTACTTAGTTCTGCTTGACTTGACTTAAACGATTTTTCTCCGCTAGTTGTAATACTATATAGACTTGTGGTTTTGCCCGTTGTAAAACACAAGATCATAATTTAGTTGATTTCAAACCTGTACTTTCTTTTAGTAATACTCGGGTTCCGCCCTGACTACTTGCGAAATTTAAAGAGGGCTTTCATTACAGCATTCTTGAAAACTGACAAACGGAAAACATATCTTGGAAACAGAATATGAGCAATCCATACGGAAAGTCTGTCTGATATTTTGTTTTATATTTTGGTAGTTAGGAATTCAAAAGTCGGATATGATAAGTAAGGACAGTTCAATGTGGTAATCAATCGTATTTCCCAAATCTCGTTTTTCCTAGTCTACTCTCCTCTCGGTAAACAGTCTTCACAGCAAGCGGCTTTGGCTACACAATAAACGTAGAATTTTTTGTATCATCTCTGTCTACACACAAATCATCAGCCTCAAGGAGAAAGTGGAGACAGCCTTTGTATCCGATTATCGAGAAGAGAGAAATGCACACGAATACGTCAAATGTAGTCACAGGTTACAAAACAGGTTCCTCTTGTCTGCTTTTCTGAAAAGTCTGAAGCTTTTGAATCCAGTAATCATCAAAGAGAACCTAATTATCCATTGTAACATATGCGTAAATTGTGACTGGCTTAATTTTATCCGGAATGAGAATCAAATGCTTAAGATGAAAAGTAATTGAGTAAATGAGTTAGCTGATACTCGTCAAGTCCATCTCGCATTTGCAACAAGATTACGCATTACTGCTCTTGCTTTAGCACATAACACAGTACACATTGTACACAACTCATTGCCTCATCCAACTCCCTTTGCCTTACAGTTGGATTCCAAGACACTATTTACTTATATAAAAAGCTGTTCTACTGTAATAGCTTTGTGTCACAACAAGTTAAGGTAACACACTCGACACACACACATAGTTCAACATGCAATTGTGCAAACCCTTTCGTTTTGTATTGGACTTTCTGTATACATTCGAATTATTGGCACTACTTTCTACTTTTCTTACACTCAGTGAGTCTTCACTTGATTTATACCTCTGTATTCACTGGTGCTTAAGTTCTTGCGGGACATTATTCCTGACCTCTGACATTTGCAAATCTGTAAAAACTTTTACTTCAAAGCAAATGAGATGATTTCATAGTCAAGTTCAAAAGTCTTACCAGCCCAGAGATAACGGAGGGAGATTTTCGATGAATGGCAAGTGAGTAATTTTATTAGAGAGATGAACTTAAGACGAAAAGGTCGTGTTGGGAAATAAGAGTAGAAACTTTGTAGTGATTGTCGTTTGTGGAATTTTAATATTGGATTTAAAATGAGGTGGAGGGAGAGGAATGAAAAAATGGTGCGTGATAAGGTTAACATGTGTTCAAAAAAGCCATTAGTGTCATCAAATGGATGGTTAGTTGGAGATAGAAACAAGATGACATTTTGATGTGAGAGATGTTCATAATGAAAGGTTTGAGTGCAGAGAAAGTCTTGGCTGGAATATAAACAAGAAATCGGACTCACTTAACTTTCACACTACAGAAGATGGGCAACATTTCCCTTTTTCGACTTCAAACGAATCCCTTTCTAAACATTTCCTTACGTTGGAATTTGGAATTTTTAGATCGTTTGTTGAGTCAAGTAAGCGTTCCAAGAGAAAAGGATATGTTGATAGTATTTTGAAACACGGTAGTTGATTCGAAATTTTGAAATTTCACGTATAGACAATAACAGAAAACCGCTTATGTATGATGAGGTGTTAAATCTCACAAGAGACTTGATTGATGTAAGAGCTCTGGATAAAAGCAAAGGCAATAATGAAGTTTTTGTTATCTTTAGTACCTAGTAAGTGTCGAGAGATATCTGAAAACAGAAATCTAAAAACAACAAAGAAAGACTGATACCTTAAGCGTTAGTGTAGGTTAGTTTACTTTCACCACAAAACTTTGCTGAGGCTGCAAATGTTAGCTAAACTCTAATTATCCCACAACAACTCTCAAGCGATGAAAGTGAATTCTTGCCATTTACAAGTCATTACTAACTCCATACTCGACTCGGTCTCATTCAATATGTAAGTAAACCAGCCCCAAAAATAAATATGCAACAAACACAATAAATTTTATAACCTGTTTGTTAACGAACCCATGCTCACTATTTGTGGCACATGTTGTAGTTCTTAGAGTTTTCAAACTAGTCCACATTTAATTAAACCCACTTTTTATTTTGATAGGAAAGAAAGAAAAAGAAACAATGGTATTCTTTCACTTAAATGTAACATTGTCAAGTGGCACGGTGCATAACTAAAATACAAAGAATATTTTCTCAAAAAGAAATTGTAGCTTACTACTGTTTTTTAACGCAAACGTTTTAAGGTTTGAAAATAATCGTCTTCAGACACAAAGTTTTATTCATTAATTCTTTCCATGGTTTATTTTTTTGGTTGTTCGGTAGGTGGGATGTAAATGTAAGTATGAAAATGAGATTAGGAAACGTACAAGAAATGTCGGCGAAGTTGTGTGAGATTTGAGTCTCGTGTAAGTGATTAGGGAACGGTTTGCAAGACTCTTCTTCCATTCCGTTAGAATTGGGTCAGTGGATCCATTAGAGAGAGAGAAGACCATCTCACAGAATTCTCCCTAAACAACTTTCCCTTCTGCAAAAACCCCATTCATAGCGTACAAACATAACTTGAACTTTGTCTCTTGACTATCTGTACTTCCTCGAGTAGGGACAAAAACACTTGCTCTTCCCAACTACAAAACTTTTTCATTGACAAGACAATCCAGAAAATTTACTTTTCGATGTGGTTATGAATTGAAAACTGTATGCTAATGGTAGATTTCTGTTACACTTTGAATGAAATTTTCTTTCTCCTCTGTACTTTAAATCTTTGATTTCTTAGTGTACGTCTGTATGCACTGTACATTATAAATTATGCATCTTTGGGAGTCCAGTTTGTGAATAAAGTTGAAATTTTTAACGTACTGGTCTCCCCAAGTTCGAATTTTTCATTTTCAGAATAAACTATAATTTCCCTAGGAGTCTTTTTTCAGAAATAAGTTATTTTTAAATTTCCAATTGAATTTGTTCTTTGTTAAATGTTAGCACAACACATCTGTTCTACTGGACTACATTTTGAGCAACTCCTCCTGCTTAAAGGTTTTGTATTAATCCAATCTTATTTCTCCGGATTCTCAAGAAGTTACACGTTTCTTTCGTCGCTACACATGTTTTACACTCTGTAAGGTTTTATGCCGACCCGGTGATGAGAATCTCTTCATTCATGCAGTTACCACTTGGAATTCCGCTTCACAGATTGCGAAAAACTTTGTATGAACGAAAATGTGTCTCTTCAGCAAAAATTATGACGTTAAATATTCCTGAGCAAACACATTTTGTGACGGAGAAAGAGACTCCCTTCCTGACCTCAAAGAAGAAGTATAAGAAGAGTCGACTGATTTTTGGCAAAAGTCGTGTAAACAAACGCCGAGATTTTTCGCAGGTTGCAATAAAGACACTTTTATGTCTCCTGGTTCGGTTTGGACGCGATAACTTAACTTCCAAATATCTAAGACTCTCGTAGGAGCAAATGCTGACTTAGCTTTATTCTTCTCTTTAGGAGAAAAGTCATGGAGTAAGCTGAATAACTAAAGTCATCCGTTTGAATCACGAAAGTTCTTATTTGGAGTTGTAATTAGATGAAGAAGTTGGCAATAAAACTGCGTAGCTGGAAGTTTAATGACTGATGACTCAAACTTATAAGAAACCTAAATGCATTTTGTAACGCTGTTCAGTAGATACATTTCTGCAGCTGAGCTTCAAACTATTAATACAAATAAGCTCTCCATGTTATAGGAAGTTTTTTTATCTCGTAATCCATTTTCAGATTTGTTTTGTCTGTAAGTGACATAGTCTCAACATCTAACCTGTTCCTTACCGATGCGTTGGAAGTAAGTTGTTCAACCACAGATGTGATTAAACTGTAGCTGTGTAATAAAATATCTTGTTTATTTTATGCTATAGCAGACGTAATATCTAGTCGAGGGTTACGTTATGGGTTTGTGTAGCACCAAAATAGACATAATAGTGTGAAAAAGGTTCCTGGGTAAGTAGAAAGTGTCAAGGAGCGTGGAAAGATGTAAGAAAAGCTGAGATAACGTTCCTTTTACAGACAACATAACGAAGGCAAAGTTCAGCTCTACAGCTTCCGTAACACACAGAACACAATAATTTAACTTACATACAGATGCAATTGGCATAATTTACTAAGACTTATTTGCAGGACGTTAATGACAGTTAAAATTAAATAAGGATAAACACACTTTAACTACTCACTTTCCTATCCTTACAGAATCTTGTGGGTATAGAACAAAAACATTTAACCGATTGTACTAAGAAACCGTACTGCACACAAATGAGATATTAATTGCTTTAATTATTCACACTTGATGTGGTCTTCTTATTTCCCCACCAAATGTTTATTACCCTCGCCTCGCCACGAAACATTACTCCTCGTTTCTCACCCAAATCCAAATGCAACTTACGGGCACCACAGATAAACGACTTCTCCTCCGATTTCTCCTCGTGTTTCACAAAGTTATTGGCACACACTGAAAATCATCTAATTTGAGCACATCCATCTTCCACAAAGTTATACTTCATCCAGACAGGTCAACAAAGGTCACAGACATTATTTCACAAGCTTCCATGTTTAAATCTGTGTTTTAGCTGTGTGCAGAGAATTCATACTGAAACTTGTATGAAGTAAGTTATTAAGACAACTCTTAATTTGTGTTAGCTGTGTTGGTAATTGTAATAGTGCAAATAACCAACAATTATTTGTTGAGTAATTCAAAGTGTTTTTTATTCCGTCCAGTTTGCTTCCGTTGCTTATGGGTACAAATTCAACTCTGTTAATTAAATATATTTTCGGAGAGATAAACACTGCAAATATTTTATACCGTGCAAAAGTCCACCATCATCCAAGCGTTTGGTTAAATTCGAAGACAAGGCACAGGGAAAGGCAATTTCTTGAGTGAAAAGTTTTCTTGTCCAGTCAATTTAAAAAGTCCAAGTTTGATAATCCA
>JAQIWV010000220.1:0-10895 GCA_034696705.1 Isotomurus plumosus
CGAGTCTGACAGACAAAAAAGTCACTTGAAACTCTAGAATTTGCAAAGGCCCTCATAATCAAAAACATTTTGCGAATTTGCAGAGTTTCAAGTGACTTTTTTGTCTGTCAGACTCGTCCCCGTCGTCGGACGGGCTTTTTACCTAGTTCATATAATATTTACTCAATTCAACGACAACGACGTCAAGTTTGACGTCAACTTACAAAGTTATGTCGTCCTTGAAGGATTCTAACAGTTTGAGAGCTATGAACGTTTTCCCAGACCTGCGAAAATGAAACCCACGTTAAACAGTAATGAGGACAATATATGGAGATGGTTAAAAATGGTTGATAAGCGCTTACCCAGTCGGGAGACAAGCCATTATGTTGTGTTTCTTCGCATACTCAAGCAGCGCAGTCTAATTAGAGTAATTAAGACACATGAGATTCATTAACACGTTAGCCTGAGTAAATATTAAGGAGAGTGAGTGGGAGGGGTGGGGGGGGGGTTACCTGATACTTGCGATCCTCAAAGTGAACCTTCTTCAACAAAATCGCACTCTCGTAATCTGCAACATTGCAATTAGAATTAATTAAAACCTTTTTGAAATAACGAGTAATTAATTAAATGATAAGATATTAAATATGTTTGTTTACCTTGATCAGCAGGAGCAGCAGCAGCTCGAAGGTACAACTTGCACCGTGAGCACTCACACCGCACGATTTTCATGTCGACTGTCGACGGTCAACGTCGACCAAATGGAAGTGTGCTGACGTCCGGTCGAAAAAAGGAAGTGTAGGAGAACACACGTGCGAAAGAAGAAGCTAGAGGCTAGAACAAAACACTTAACAATGTTGACAAACTCGAGTGAGGGAAATTCGCGCCACTTGCGTCTCACGGTGCCCCACAAATCGTCTCCACTTGCCCTTTCTCTCTTTTCCTTCATTACAGTTTGAGTTTGTCGTTTGTCGGTTTGTGTGGGGGGGGCCGGGGGGCGGGGGATGGTCAGGCAATGTGGGGATTTTGATTTACTGTGTGAAGTGTGAATTGGGGGTTGTACAAGGTGGGGAAATCGGGGGCAGAGTGTGGGAAGAGACAAAAGGTCGCGTTGTCCCGGGGACTGCGGCTTGGCGGGAACCAGTCAAACTTCCTCCCACTCCTCGTGGTAATCATAATCAGTTACAAATTCAGTGACCTCGTGTGACCTTCTCCAGTGACACTTCCATCCAACCCACCCCGTCCGATGTTTCCCCCTCCCAACGAAAGCAGTCGCTTCCTCTGCGACCGCGGAGAGTCTTCCGTCGACCAACAGCGAGCGAGGTGAGTTCGAAACTGTCCACTGTTCTCAGTTCTCACTTTGTAGTTTTCACTTCATTGGTCTGCTTCTTCATTTCCCTTTCAGTGGTCACTTGTTGACTGAGGACGCCAAGCGACTCACACGGACTGTCGACCAAATGACGAAGGAGGCCAGTTTTCTCTCTTGGAGCGTCGACATGATGACTGGACACGACGACGAGCTAAAGGAGACTGTTCGACTGCTCGTTGGAAATGTCGACATTCTGAGGGACGGCTTGAACAGCTTGGCCACGCGAATCTGCAGATTTGGAACTCAAGAGGACCTGAGTCTTCCGTCGGCGTAAGTTGTGAAATGCGGCACTTATTCCATCGAAGGTTATTGTAAATATCTTGTGACCTTCTGCAGTGACACTTCCACATCCCTCAGTTCCCCTCAGATGTCCCCTCCGCCGTTTAAACGGAGTCGTCTCCACTCAGACAGCGAGACAAGTGCGGATCAGGAGCAACAGTCCCAGTAAGTTTGTCATTCGTCTAGTGACCTTGTTTTGCAGTAGTCGCTAATCTTTGTGTCGATTTTCGACAGGTTTCTGTTGCTGCCTCCAGAAGTGGTGCGTCGTCTTCTGCTCTTCGTTGCCACGGGGGACGGAGGATTGAAGTCGACCCTCTGTCTGCGGGGGACATGCACAGTGACGAAAAGCTGGGTCGACACTCACGCAGAAGAGACGTTCGCCAGGAGCCACGTGGAGGTCGACCTGAAGGGAAACGGGGGAAGCGGATTGGCTGGTGAGGAACGAAGGAAGATTTCTCGTGTTCCTGGAACGTCCGCCATGCGTCCCGAGCTACGACGTCAACGTCAAATCATCTTCACCTCCAATCGGAGAGTCCACGCCAACGTGGACTTGAGGTCAAGTCAGGATGGTCATTCACCTCATCAGACGCTGGAGAGATTCCTCCAAACTCCGCCTCCTCCCCTGGTGACCTCCCTTCGCCTCCTCGGGGTCAACAAACTCACAGAGAAGACGTTTTCCCAGAACGAAGAGCTGCTTTGGACTCGCTTCGTTGCATTCTGGACGCCCAAACTGGAAAACTTGGAAGTCGACTTTGTCGACAACCTTCTGAATCCCGTCGACAGTCGAGTGAACCAACTGCTGTGCTCTCCGTCTCTGCGTCACCTCGACTGCCGCACCTTGGAACATTTAGACTCCAGTCGGTTTCCCGTAGAACTTCCAAAGAGTCTCTTTTATTTGGAACAGATTTCCATTGGAAACCTCAACTTGGACTCCTTTAGAACTTTCCAGTTCTTTTCGTCTCTCTCCAGAAATGAAGAACTGAGAAGTTTGGAAATAGAAGTGACGGGTCATGATGTCCTCACAGAGGTCACCAAGTTCATTGACCTGACCAGACTCAACTCCCACTTGGAAATGCGGCTGAAAATGCGTCATTTGTCCATAAGCCATCTGGATTATCCGAAACTCTTGCAGAACTTTGTTTGTTCCGTTGCGGCTTCTACGAGTTCAATTCGAATTTTAAACCTTGACGAAGTTCAACTTGACGTCAACGTCGACTCCGAAGTCCCTGACGAAGTCTTGTCGAAATTCTGCGAGTGTGTCGAATGGCTAACGAGGACTTCTTCGTTGAAACCCGACGGACTTTTGAAGTTTCCAAACCTTCGCCGTTTGGATCTCCTCCTCAACTCCTCCGCAGACCTCGACATGCGATTCCCCGAGGAACTCCTCAGACTCGGAGTGCTCGTTGGAATTCCTAGACACCTTCCGAGGTCGTTGACCCACCTCAACGTCACCCTTTGTCGTTGCTCCTTGAGTGAACTGAAGACGTCATTGACCTTACTGGCCGCCTGCTGTCCGAGTCTCCACACTCTCCACGTTGCTTGGAAATGCTGCGGCTATGTAGAAACGTCTGCAATTTCGACTGCCACTAAAACAACTGAGATTCCATTCCGAAGTGAGTCCCTTTCTCTTCTCAGCAGTCAAGGTCAGATGACCTTTAATACGACTTCTCTTTACTGTAGACTTGCGGTCACTGACCTTGGTTTTGGGTATCGAGGTCTCCATGAGCAGTAAAACTATCACCGGAGCACGGGAGATCCTCCTGAACACTCTGCAGCTTCCTCGACTCCATCTGCTCCACTTCAAACTGCAGAGTGACTCCAACTATCCCGCTGTCGTACGTTGACCTCTCTCACTCTCTCCTTAAGGTCAAAGACCCCTGACAACTGTTTCTCTTTCATTTGCAGTTCGGTTGCCGCAGTTTTCGCCGTCTGATTGCCGGGAACGTTGCCAGGTCTCTCGTGACTTTGGACGTGGGGAAGTTTTCAGTTAAGAAGAAGGCGTTGCCGCTGCTGGAGAAGCTGCGGTCGATGGTCGCCGCGAACGAGAAGAAGCGGCGGGAAGTGTTCGGCTCCAAGTGGAACAAATTCATGAGTGAATAACAGAACAGGACGGTTCATTGACCTCTTTTGAATTGTTACTCTTGTCAGTTATTTTTTCGAATAAATAAGTGAATCTAATCTGTGTGAACTCCCTCGAGATCTCGTTCACTGACCTTGACCCACATGTGACCCCGGAAGTAAAGCTTCGCAGTAGTTCGCAGCCGACCTGCTTAAACTTCAGCATCACTTCGCTTCTTCGGGTGAATGAACACACGTCGGGTTTCCTTGGAACCTCTACATTGACCCAACTCCTTGGAGGGGTCAACGACTTCCCCCATCGCTGACCTTTCTTAGGGACGCGTGTTCCACTCAGACTCCGTTCTCCAACGAACCAGCACCACTACCAAATCAGTTCATATCTATTTGCAAGTATCGATGGGGGACTCGTTCGTTCGGCCTTATTGTCAGATCTGAGGTGATTGACCTTAACTATTGATGACCCGAGTACCCCGGGGGTCTGTCGTCAGCCCATCTCTAATCTGAACGGAGTCCTCGGTCTGTGGATTCCAACTCCTCCGTCCAACAAAGACAACTGGTTGATTGTTGGCTCCAGTTAACCTTCACACTTTCACTCTTGTTCTGTGAATACAAACGCATTTGAGGGTTCTGGGTCCCACAATTCGTAGCAGTGAGAAATGACGGGGGGAAGAGTCGTCGAGTGTCGTGGCTGATGGAGACGCTGCTGCGGTCGAAAATCGACGTCAACAGGTAGAGACGCCTGCAGCTTTTCGGGGACACGTCGGAGGATCCCATGAAATAGTCTCCGGGTCACACATTCGGCATTCTTGCAACTCGAGTAACGAGCAACAAATCACTTTCTGCGTCGCCTTCCTACGTCGAAGAATTCTTAGGCATTGAACAGAGTTTATTCATAAAAAGGCAGACAAACAAGACAGAAGATAAGCAGCTTATCAATCACAACCCAAAGTCGTCGTCCTCCTCGCCGTCCTTCTCGAGGAACGCGTCCCACTTGGCTCCCAACCTCTTCTGGCGCTCCTCCCGATTCTTAGCGACCTTCTTCGACTGAAGCGACTTCAGGAGCGACCGCGCGGCTTCGTCCACCAGAACATCGTCCACTTCCAAACTGACGAGTGAGTTGGCGACGCTTCCCCCAATCAGACTGCGAATGCTGGCGGGATCGAACTGTAGAATAAATATGAAGGGCACAAAGGGTTAAACAATGTCATTGACCTTTACGAGAAAATGAATGTGAAAGGTCAACGTACCAAGGGCGGTAGGTTCACACTTGATTGATCTGAGGGGTCATCACAGTGAGAGTGGATGCCCAAGTGGAGGAGTTGAAGGTGAGGGAGTTGCATTGTGTTCAGGAGGATCGACCGAAGACTTCCAACTCCGTTCAAAATGTCACGTGACAAATAATTTAATACACAACCCGCATCCAGTGTGAAGTTCAACGACCGCAAACCTGCAGCGAAGAAAGAGTGTGATGCACGAAGGAGGTCATTGACACGGTAAGTTATGAAATGTGTCCACTTACTTTGAAATGGAGTCCCTACACTTCCAGCTGAGGTCGACAAGACAGAAAATGCTGGACTCCAGCTGATGCTCAGAGTGTTGAGACTCGGACAGCTGACGTCCAGGGAGGTCAATGACTTCTCCAGGTCACCGACAGTGCAGGGAAAATTAAGTGTTTCAAAATGCGTCAGGTTGGTTGGAAGGTTGTCGGGAATTCCCTTAAAGACTCGGAGTCTTCGGAGTCCTTCCGGAAATCGGACGCCTGGGGAGTTCTGGAAGCCTCCCAAGCTCTTAAGGTTCGGAAACTTTAAAAGCCGCGTCTGCTTGTTGTCGACTCCAAACTCTTCGATATGTTGAATAAATTCGACGCAGTGGAAGAACTTTCGAGAAACTTCTTCGTCCATTTCAAGTTGGATGGCGCTAAGTATACCGTCCCAAACATTCCGCACTCGGATTACAGACGACGACGCCACGACGGACAACACAAACTCATGGAACAGTTCTTTGGCAGAAGCGGTTTGGTGGAAACCTGAAATGTTATGGAACGATGACATCGTGAGCCGAATTTCCAAGTGGACGTTGTCACTTGCGAGGTCAATGAACTTCTTGACCTCCAGGAGTTCAAAGTCTGTCACTTTCATTTCGAAACTCCTCAGTTGTTGACTTCTGGAGAGACGAGAGAAGAACTCTTGGGTTCTGGTGGAGTCCAGGTTGAATGACCGGAGCGACAAATGTTCCAACTGGAATAGTTTCGCTGGAAATTCGCAGGATTCGTCCAAGCAGCTCTGATCCGAGAATTGCGTCATTGGACATCGAAGGCGACTCACCAACGGACAACACAGCAGCTGGTTCACTCGACTGTCGACTGGATTTAGGAGATTGTCGAAACAGTCGACTTCCAAGGTTTCCAACTTTGTAGCCCAGAAGGCCACAAATCTATTCCAAAGCCGTTCCTCCGTTCTGGAGAACTTCTTTCCAACGAGCGGCTCAACTCCGAGGAGAGCGAGGCCAGTGACCTTATCTGGGGTCGGACACTTGAGGAAGTTGTCCAGAGCGTTCAGAGGTGAACGACCCCCAACAGATGTGAAGTCCACTTGGAAATGAGTCCTGCGAGTTCTGGAGACACTGCGCTGTGTATTTACACGAGAAATGGCGTTCCGGGGAGGAGCGACTTTAACTCTTTGTGGAGCGTCCTCAGCCAATCGGCTTCCAGAATTTTCTCGCAGGTCGACCACCACCTGCTTCGGAATTAACGCTTCCTCTGCCCCAGTGACTTCCGATTGTACAGGTGAAGACAAGAATCTGTCGAAATTCGACTCATGATTACGATCACATATTCCCAGGTGTCAATAACCGAAACTTACTCTGATGGAGGTTCTGAGTCCATTGACCCTACAAAAGTGGAGACTCGCGAGGCCAAGTTGTTCAAGGAGTCCTTCAGAATGTCGACACTTCCAACGAGGAGGTGAACAGCCTCTGCCAGCATCTGCTCCGCGTTGCCTGTCAGGAAGTCGATGGTACTGATAAGAGTTTCGACACTGCACGTCACTTGGTCGACACTTTCCTTCAGCAGCTGCGCTTCCTCAGTCAACTCGGAGCTCCTGAGGAGACACAAAAAAAGCAGAGAAGGAATGCGGACTGCGACTGCATCGAAGCAGTTCGAAACTTACTCCGTTCGTCGTTGCTGACCCGACGTCATTCCGTTGTTGCCGTGGACACGACGCCTTGTGGGGGGTGGGGACGACATCGTCGGAGGGACGTGGACGTGTCGCTGGAGGTCACAGAAGCACACAACCTTGATTAGTTCGAGCGAGGGAAGAAGTCCCGTCAGCACTAATCCAACCCAATCAAATATTTGAAACTTGTAAGCAAACGTTTATCTCACCGTTTTGTTCTGGAGATCCAAAAGTGTCGCCTTCCGGCGCTTTGTCGACCGCCGGTCGTCCTCCTCCGTCGAAAAAGACCTCCTCATCGTCGCCACTCCCTCCGTCTGCACCAACAGTAAACATTCACATTGAGTCACACTTGTAATTCAAGTTTGAATGCAAATTGCAAACCTCACCTGAGAATCCAGAGAGTCGGCAATTTCGACCAGCTCTGACTGATCGTCGACTTGTCCTTCTTCCGTCACACGTTCTGGGGTTTCTCGCTCCATCGCACTGTCGAAAAATGTCGAATATAATGAAGGAAATACGGGACACTCGATAGTGAAAGAAAAGGAGTAACTCGCATGTGCTCCACAAACCGAATACGTTATAACTGACGAGCATTCCGTGTGAAGAGACGCGAGTCACTCGAGCGTCGAGATTTGAATTCCCGCCACTTCCTCCGCCGTCTCAAATTGCCCCGCGCACTCGTCTCTCTCCGCAGGGGAACGTCAAGGCGTCTGCGCATCAGACGTCTCTGACTTCTCTCACGAAGAACGTCGCGTTGTCCCAGAAGTGACACTTGGCGGGAATCAGTCTTCTTCGCTCGACACACTTCTCTTTGTTCAGCTCCCCTTCACTGACCTCGTATGACCTTCCCGGTCTTTTCCGACAGTGCACTGTCATGTTGCCCCCTCCCCCCAAAAGGAGTCGCTTCCTCTGCGACAGTGAAGAGTCTTCCGACGACGATCAACAAATGAAGTCAGTTCGAAACTCTAAACGGCCCTGTTCTTCACTGTCCTCACTTTTTATTTGTTTACTATTAACAACTCCTTTCGTTTCCGTTTTCAGCGGTCACTCGTTCACTGAGGACGCCAAGCGACTGAGTCGGACTGTCGACAAAATGACGAAGGACGCCGACTTTCTGTCTTGGAGCGTCGACATGATGACTGGACACGACGAAGACTTGAAGGAGTCCGTTCGCCTGCTTGTTAGAAATGTCGACAATCTGAGGGACGGCTTGAACAGCTTAGCCACGCGAATCTGCAGATTTGGAACTCAGGCGGACTTGGGGCTTCCGTCAGCGTAAGTTACGAATTACGACACTTCCTCCGTCGACGGTTACTTACAAACATGTTGTGACCTTCCGCAGTGACCCTTCCACGTCCCTCCGTCCTCCACGCGACTCGTCTCCACCATCCAAACGGAGTCGCCTCCACTCAGACACCGAAACAACTGCGGATCAGCAGAAACAATCCCAGTAAGATTCAAACCTCAACACTTTTTGGTTATCATTAACGTTTGCGTCGATTTTCGACAGGTTTCTGCTGCTGTCTCCGGAAGTGGTGCGTCGACTTCTCCCCTTCGTTGCCTCGGGAGACGGCGGACTAATGTCGATCCTGAGTCTGCGGCAATCCTGCACTGTGACGAAAGGCTGGGTCGACACTCACGCGAAAGAGGTTTTCTCGAGGAGCCACGCGGACGTCGACCTGAAGAGAAAAGGAGGAAGCAGATTGGCTGTTGAAGGACGAAGAAAGACTCCTCGTGTCCCCAGGTCGTCCCTCACGCGACGTCAACTCAACTTCCACGCCAATCGAGTATTCCCTGCCAACGTTGACTTGGGCTCAGTTCCGAAGGGTCATTCACCTTTCATGAAGCTACAGAGGTTCCTCCAGACTCCATCTCCTCCCCTGGTGACCTCCCTTCGCCTCCTCGGGGTCATCAAACTCACTAAGAAGACATTTTCTCAAAAGGAAGAACGGATTTGGGCTGATTTCGTTGCGTTCTGGGCGCCCAAACTGGAAAGCCTGGAAGTCGACTGTTTCGACAACCTCCTGAATCCCGTCGACAGTCGAGTGAACCAACTGCTGTCTTCTCCGTCTCTTCGCCGACTCAAATGTCACACGTTGGAACATTTCCAGTCCACTCGACTTCCCGTGAAACTTCCAAAGAGACTCTTTAAACTGGAACACATTTCCATTGGGAACTTCAACTTGGACTCCCTCAGAATTCAGCAGTTCTTCTCGTCTCTCTCCAGAAATCGACACCTCAGAAGTCTGGAAATGGAAGTGAAGGAGTGCAAGTCCCTCATTGAGATTTCAAAGTTCATTGACCTCTCAAGACTCCGTTCCCGCTTGGAAATTCAACTGAAAATGCGCCCACTTCTTGTCGATTTCTTAAATCCTCTTGACCGCAAAAAACTTTTCCAAAACTTTGTGTCTTCCGTTGCGGCCTCGTCGTCTAAAATTCGAATTCTGAATGTCGACGATATTCTGCTGCGCGACGTCGAAGGTCAGATGAGTCGACAAGTGGAGGGCCAGTTCTTCGAGTGTGTCGAGTGGATTTCCAAGATCAACTGGATGAATCGAGACAGCGTCGCTGAGTCGGGACTTCTGAAGTTTCGAAATCTGCAACGTTTGGATCTCTTCCACAACTCCTCCGCAGTTGTCACCGTAAAGTTCCCCGAGGGACTCCAGAGACTTGGAGTGAGTGTCGGAATTCCTCGAAACCTCCCGAGTTCCTTGACACACCTGGAAGTTTACTTGTGTCATTGCTCCCAGCGGGAGTTGGAGAAGTCGTTGACCTCGTTGGACGCCAGCTGTCCGAATCTCCACACTCTGAAGATCACGTGGAAGAATGTGGCCAGTGCGGCAAGGAAAGGAATCCCGACTTCCACTGAAACGAACGATACTCCATTCCAAAGTGAGTACATTTTTAAGTAATCCGGTAGACAGGAAACGGAAACTGACTTCCAATTCTCTGTTTACTGTAGACTTAAGGTCACTGACCTTTGTGATGGGGATGTGGGTTGGCAACAGAAATTCCTCATGTGACATTGACCCTTTGACTGTAACGGGAGCGTGGTCGATCCTCCTGAAAAAGCTGAAGGTCCCTCAACTCAACCTCCTCCACTTCCAGCTGCTCTGTGAGACAAGTCGCAGCCAGAATCGCTTGCAGCAGCCTTTGGAGGTACGTTGACCTCTGACATTATTTCCCTGAAGGTCAAACACTGTAAATAATGTGAGTAACTTTTTCTCTTTCTATGTGCAGTTGGATTGCAACAGTTTGCGGAGTTTGACTGCTGGAAACGTTGCCAAGTCTCTCGTGTCTTTGAACTTTGGAAATGTTGTTGCCGATGAAGAGGCACGAGCTCTCCTGGAGACGCTGCGATCGACGGTCGTGGTTAACAAAGAGAAGCGGCAGAAAGTATTCGGGTGTAAGTGGAACAAATTCATGGCCGAGTAGCAGAACACGAAATCAGGGAAGAAGGTTCATTGACCCCTTTTTGTTACACTTCTTTTGAACGTAGAATAAATTAAGTACAAGTGTTTTCTTTAAAGTTCGTGTTCCAATAATTCTTTGAGTCAAGGTCACTGACCCCACAGACACTGAAGGACTGCAATAAGTACATTAAGTGTTCCTGACTGAACGGAGATTCATTTTTTCTGCTAAAAGTTTCTAATTACAACTTATTGGTTATTGGCCACATTGAACCATAACACTATCACTTTTGTTCTGCTAATACAAATGCACTTGAGGATTCTGAGTCCCACAATTCGCAGCAGTGAGAAATGACGTGGGAAGAGTCGTCGTGTGTCGTGGCTGATGGAGACGCTGCGGTCGAAGGTCGACGTCAACAGGAAGAGACGTCTGCAGCTTTTCGGAGACACGTCGAAGGATTTTATGGAGTTGTCTCAATATCCATATTCTTTTAATTCACTCACGACACGAGCAACGACTTACAACAAAACGAAATCACTTTTCATGCGAGAAGCGTCCCCTTCTTACGTCGACAATTCTTTGGCATTAATAACGCAACGCAACGAATA
>JAQIWV010000221.1:0-10826 GCA_034696705.1 Isotomurus plumosus
CTGCGCTGATTATATACGATTCTATATTTATGACTAACATTATCGGTAGACGAAAAGATGAGACGAGACATCATCTAGTCGACTTGCACAGGAGTTGCTGAAGCTCTTGTCTCAAAGGAAATGGAATCTCTAAGGTTTTCACGTCTTCAGGACTCCTTAGGACACGCTGAATCGCCTGCATTGATAGTTCCCTCAGCGAATACAAAGGAATCGTTATACTCACTACAACCCTTGTTGGCTTTATCTCTCCATCTTTAATCTTCATGTACTTCGGCTAGAATATAAGTGTCAATTAAGAATTATATTTTGTGTCTAAAAATAAAACATAGTTTTGTAAGTTTATAAAATACCTCAGGGCAGTCAAAGACTTCTCGTGACCCACACACAAGTCTTGTTCCAGTCTCAGAATCGCGGAAAACCCAGGGATGATTTACGAAAGACGTCACGTCAAAATATTCCGTAGGCTCTAACGTCTATAAAAAATTTAAAAAAACAAAACTATTTAAAAGCAGTTCAGCCCTCCACGTCTTAAACCTCTATACTCTATAGTCTATACCTTGTATTTCACCCGAACACCATCATAATTTATCCAAATTACGTCAACTCGACGCTGTGTCGTGTTCATAAATCGAATGTACGAGTGTCGACCGCCTGCTTTCGATTTCACATCAAGTGGTTCCGCGTTTCTCCCTCCCCCTCTGTCCATTTCCCCACAAAAAGTAGAAAAAACAGTCTACAACTAATCGGAATTTCGAAAATTGACAGAGAACTTCATAACTTTAAAAAACTTTGTTTCAATCTAAAAATATTATTATTGTTATTATTGTTTTTATTCAAATTCTAAGCCACGAGATAAGGAGGACATCATAGAGAACGAGCTACGGCGGGAAAGTGGAGATTCAAATCAATTCCTAACGCACGCTGGGCAAAACGTGAACCAGTGAACCAGTTCTCTCGACTTCACCTCCCGCGCACCCAAAATAGCAGTTACCCAATTAATCTGAACCAGCCTTGTTTACTTCTTGAAAACATTTCTGTTTCATTCAAATTAAATACGTGCATTTATTAGTTACACGTTTACTGGGCGTGTTAAGTTAGACTTTTTCGACATGGGTCGAATGCCACCGAAATTACGAGGAAAGAAAGCTCCATCGCCTGAGCCAAGTGCTGAATCAGACAACACTACTGCAGAAAATGACCCGCTGTCGCTGTCTTCATCCCCTGCGGCAAGCATTGCAAGTGGACTTCAGACTATTAACTTGGACGAACTGGTAAAATATTAACGTCTATAATTTCCATTTTAAGAACGATTACGTTTTTATTGATGACTAATCATTTTTCAATGTTCGGTTTAGAATGAGACATTCGATCCAAACCCCCCTGAAAAACACAACAAAAACAAAAGCCAAGACTCCGATGATGATGAGGACGATGAAGACGATGAGGAAGATCCTCCTCTTCCTCCTCCCCCAAAACCCAAACCTGGTCCAGCTTCCAAGAAATTGCGAAGGGGAATGACACCTATACCTGTAAAGAAAGCTACTACCCCGACTGTATATAAAGATTGTTCCAACGCTGTCAAGATTAAAACTCATTTTTTTAAGCCCAAACTCATGCTTCCTCGAAAGATTAAACCAAAAGCTTCGAAACCTGCTTCTGCATCAAAGACAAAGCTTTCAAAAAAAGAGGAAAAGCCTACGAAGGGCACGAAAAGTAAACTAAAAGAGTACGAAGACAATGAGGATGATCCGGAAGAAGAAACGAATGCATCAGAAAATGAAGAAGAAGATGAAGAAGAAGAAATTCAAGTTACGGAGAGAGAAAAAATGGAAAATGATGGCCGTAATATTTTTGCATTAATGAGCACAGAAGACACACAAGAGTTTCTTTCTAGACTCCAGCGACAGTGCTCTCCGTTGGATCGAGCCATGCATCTCTACAGAGAAAAAAACATCAAATGGAGCAAAGTTTCTTTCGGAGCGTACGGTGATTATCAGTGTAAATGTGTTTGGATGTTTTTGAGATCTCACACAAGAAAACATAGAATCATGTACGAGGTGATCAATGAAGTCAAATTAAAGTTAACTGACAGTGTGACCTTTCAGTTTAAGCTCATTGAGTCAATGCCAGGTTTTCCTCAAAAACCTCCGTTGACACAACCAGCGTTTAACATGTATAATAGAGACAAGTGGAATGAGCTGAAAGAATCTGTACGAGACAGTAAGGATATTCCAAATTTTATAAAGGTAATTATTATAATTTTTGAATTGTGTGATGATTGATGTGAACTCCGAACTCCAGACAGTACTAATAGTAATTAATTTGTATAATAGTATCAGCAACAATGCAAGGAGGAGTACAATAACCTGTCTAATGCGGAGAGGCAGAAGTATGAAGATCGGGCTGCGCTGGCACAAGCAGATTATGAACGCCAAGTCAAAGCTTTTTACGCTGCAAACCCTGGAGTGGCGAAACTAGTTGAAAGATTACATGAGCAAGAGGCATTAAGAAAAAGCAAGTTAAAAAAGCTGAATGCAGAAGTGAAGAAAGAGAAACGTAAGAACGATAGAGCAATAAAGAAAAGCGTTGGAAGGACTGATCCGAGCATTCCCAGGAAAAAAGTTCTGAGGATGCCTAATCCTTATTCAGACGCTCCTCAGCCTCCGCAAACTCCAGTTGTGGTAAGTTTAGTTGAAGTTACTAGCACTAATAAAAGTAGTGATTAGACGGTTAAGCAGATTGAATTGTTCAATTTTGTTTTCTTTTTGACAGTTATTCATTCAAGCAAAGCTGAATAGAATAGATCCTCCTCCTTCAGCAGATGACATTCCTCATTATAAAACAAGATTCCTCAACAAGTGGAAAAAACTAGGCAGTTCTAAAAAAGTAAAATGGGTTGACTACTGTGTCAGTTTGTGTGAAGAGTTTTTTTTGGAGTTAGAAAGATATCGAGATGAACACCCTGGCTACTCAGTTAGCAAAAGCCTAAAAATTAAACATTTGCTGACACGAGAAGAAATTGCACTTTGGGAAACTGAGCACGGGAAACCTGTAACCCCTAAAGGAACCGTATTCGAGTTATTTATGGAAGAGCTTTTAGAATCAGATCCGACATTGTCAGAAATGGAAGATAATGAACGAGAAACCTTTGCCAGAAATAAATGGACCGAATTGGATTGGTACCATAAGGAAATGTACCGAATGAAGTACAAAATAAGTATAGTTGAATATAAGAAACAGATTCAGACTTTCTTTTCCGAACTTCCTGAGTTCATGAAGGAATGGTGCCTTGAAAGAATTCCCAAAAGATTTCACAAAATCTGCAATGAAGTCGACACAGTGCCTCCTGATGCGTCTACCGAGGGTAGATTAAGAATATTTGATGATATTAGCCTTAGCATTCTTGATAAACAATGAAATTTCTAATAAATTAATTTGTTTTGAATTTGATTAGTTCCCAACAAAGACGATCAACCTCCACCTCCAAAGAAGAGGAAGAAGGACGCTAAAAAGAACACAAATGCTAAACAATGTCATGTAGAAGAGACTTCCAATAATCACGACGATCCTGTTGCAGAAAATATAACTGAACAACAGCATGTGTTTGAAGAACCTAATCCTAATGTTAAAAAACGGAAGAGGAAAGAACGCGATCCCGACTTAATTACTGGAGACATCTTGTCAGACTCCCAATCAGAATCGCAAACAGATGGAGAAGGTGAACATCGACGATCGAAAGGAGGATTAAAGACTGCGCTTTTTAGCTCATCCGTGCCAATTTATCAACAGGATGTCACAGAAAATATAAAAAATGAATTAAATCTGCTAAAAGGAAAAGTTGGCATGGACGAAAAATTTTCTGAAGCTGTGAAGCATCAAGTTGAAATGATGCAGGGAGCGGACGAAAAGACAATTCATCACATAACAGAAGCATTCGTGAAGAAAACTAAACGGGCTAAAAATCTGCCATCAACTAAAGTGACTCAAAGTAAGCGTTAATTTACTTTAAGCCAGGCTAGACCGACGTAACTTTAGTTCTTATGAAGAAGTTTAGTCATCATATTCTTTTACCCACAGCTACTCAATGAAGATGAGTTGAATTTTATATTCTGATTATTTATATTGCATCAGACTGATCAGACATTTAGCCGTAGAAATTATGAAGTGTGAGTTCTAGACATAGAATGTTGTTTGTCAAAACATAAAATGAACCTTAATAAAACTTTAAATTTATTTTTCTACGTGGACTGTAGTTTGCCGTTAAAGATACCTCGTCTAGCCTGTGTAATTACAGTGTTTAATTTTCATTAATTGCCGATTTAATTTTGTTAGGGGATATTTTCAATACGATTCGAGGTATCTTTGATGCACGAGCCCACTTAGGCTATGACTACAATGTTTACTATTATTACGCAAAGCATGTTGGAGCTGATCGTTACTGGATTGACTGCGTTAACTCGGAAGGACTGGAAAAAGCTGCCCTGAAGATTATAGAAACTTACGTGTCTCTTACCGGTCATGAAAAAGTAATTACTGCTTTATCTTAGTTATCGTCAAACTTCATTGTTCCAGTTTCCAGTACTCAAGTTTCATGTGGAAACATTTAAATTATAGGAAGTTTTCGTCGAGGATTCGGCAAGGTGGCATATGTCCCTGAAACACAGTCATGTCAATGAACGACCACGACGGAAAGATTTGTATCCGGGAGAACCTAGACCCCCTCCAAGGTGCTCATCGCAGACTATCCTTTCGTTAACACAATCATTTCTACCGTTTTCAATTGGTTTATTAACTTTCTTGTAGAACGGTTGGCTATTTTTATCACGAGGAAAGACACAAGCTTCGTAAAATTTTTCCAAATATCGAATATCCAGACTTTACTATGTTGGAACCCATGACTCAGAACTACTACCTGAAGAAGTTGTATCACGAAACTAAATCATACATGCGGCGATATGACGAGTTCATTAAGGTTGGATTATGATGATTAACAGAACAGTTAAGACTTCAATGCTCCAATGTTATTTTAATAATTCATTCTGATTTCAGAGTATGACTCCTAACGACTTGGTATCTTATGCTGTGTTTAAAGCTCGAAATTGGGAAAAGGAACTTTACTTAAAGTCTACTATCAAAAAAGCTTTATGGGAGTATGTCTTTCCAATTTGTAAGAAAGAATCTAAAACGAGTTTTGACAGGGAAATTCAGGCTAAAAAACCGCTTCAAGAAGGAAAGCTTTCAAAGAATGAAATCCGAGAGAGAAAGAGGAAATTGAACCCCTTCAGTGACGACATCGATTTGATTAAAATATCCAAGAAAATGCCGGCTAAAAAGAGAGCACTGAAAAGAGCAGCCGAAAAACTCATGCCATTACATAAGCAGATAGAAGAGTGTCGAAGAATAGTCAAGGAATATGCAGACAAGAATATTGTCGACGTTGCAAGCAGGCCATTGAAAAGGGGAACACGACTTATAGGATGTATGACACAAAGGAGGATGATTGAGAGACGGCGTTTGAACCTTTTACTGGCTAAGATAAGGAGGCTAGAGAAAAAGGCTAAGGCCATGGGCGTTTTCCCAATATCTGGAATGTCCGCAAACACAAAAGGGGACGCTGACGCAGATGCTGGAAATAATGAAACTCAAGCCAATAAAGGTGAGGGAGAAGGACAGATCGCATCAGGCTCAAATGGAAATCAGAACCCTGTTAATGTTGTCGGCAGCATATTCGGTTCGAGGAGAAAAAGATCACGAATAGGAATACGAGCAGGCAGAAAGAAGAATTACACGATCCGTGTTTCCAAAAAAAGAAGAGTTGACAGTTTGGAGTTAATTAATGGAAAAACTACTGTCGCCCCTAACTTGGATATGTTGAAGGATGACAATGACGACGTTTCAGACACTGAAGTTAAATTCAGTCTTTTTCCCAGAGTAAAACCCGATGTATATCTTGCTCCTGACGGAAATCTAAAGCAGCGAAATGATATTCCAAACAAATTTCGTAACCATATTACTAAGAGCATTGACAATTGGAGAAAGAGGCGTGAGTTAATTCTTCACAGAGCGAAAAAGTACTTTTACAACATAGATGACATCTTGAAGGAAGAAAAGATAAAAGAACCTGCTATTAAGTACAAATACAACAGCAGCACTCAGACTGAGCATTTTTACGTTGTGTCTGATAACGGTACTCAGACCCCGAAGACTCCAAAGTATGTTTCGCGTGGGTCAATAACTCTAATTCGAGGAATTCGTAAAAAACCCTATGTTTCATGCCATGAATGCTGGGAAAACTGGGAAAAATTCCAAACTCGGAACAATGAGCATCTAAAAAAGAAGGGCAAGAATAAGAAGGATGAACCGTTGATTCAGTCAGATATAATTCCATAATGTAAAAGTAACATCACATGTTATAGTTTTAGAGAAGCTTTTAAAATAAATTGGTATTCAAGATTTTTTAGCGAAACGAGTGAGCAATAAGGCTTTTTATGACTCAGTGTGTAGTTTCTTCAATTTAACATTGTGAATTTTTACAAATCATTTACATAATTCGACAACTTTTTTGAACTTGTATATATTAATTATCTTAATTTGAGTACCGCTGACTGTATTACACAAATGCGTGACGAGGAGTAGCCACACTTATATAACATTTAATAAAGCAGCCAGAACTCGCAAATCTCATTAGTCGTCGTACTCGTTAGAAAGGAGGAAGTTGGCTGCAAGGGTTTCATTTTTTTCGCATGCGAAGTAAGCTTGGACCACCATATGCTCAGGGAACCCCAGTGATTTCAGCTGTAAATCAAATGTTTTAAACTCAATTTCTGATAATGACGTTTTATGTTTCTGAAAATTAAAAAAACATACGCGCTCAATGGCTTCCTTATCCTGAGGAGTGATCTGGATTTGGAATCCGCCTGCCCCCGGCTCTCTGTTGGCACCTCCGCCCCCCGAAGAAGATCCGGACGACGATGGTGGAGAGTCTTCATTCAGAAGTCGCACGAACTCCTCCTGAGATGTCAGTTTTGTTGATGAATACAATTTGTAACATGCACGGGTAGAGAATAAAAAATTAAACTTGAATTCTTACCTGGTGCTCAGATATAACCTGTAGAAGTGCAGGGTTGGTCTGTCCGATTTGCTGCAGCAATGCATTAAGAAGCTGTGGATTCTGTCTGACAACTTGTCTCATTTGCTCAAACTGTGGTTGCGCTCGCAAAAACCCAAGATGACCGCTTTCAGTCGCAGGGGCATCAGCGGCAGGAGCAGCTCCTCCAACAACTCCTTCTACTCCAGGCGCGACGATATTTGCTGGGACTGCTTCCTACATCAAATCAACGTTAAAAAATGAAAGTAAACAATGAAGGTGTCTAATGGCCAAGAGCAACTCCTTGCAAATACAACGAACCTCTGCGGCCAATTCAGGTGGAATGCCGTTCAAGAGGTACTCAACGGCTCTGTCCGGATTGTTGAAAGACGCTCTTAGAGCCCTTTCTACATCAGCCTTTTCATACCCCATCGCCATTATGGACTCTACCGTCTGTTGGAACTCCGATCCAGTAATCAACACCGACTCTGCACCAGCCCCACTGGCACTGTAACACCAACACACAAAGACATTCAATCAAATATACTAATGTATTATTTCCATATTCTAATCCTAACAGTAACAATAAGCTACTGTCTCTTTCGTATTTGATACATCCTTAAGATGATGCTAAGAATGCCGTCCCAAAAGAAATTCATGTTCGCACACGTCGGCCCAGAACTTTAGAAATGAAAGACCCTGGAATTTATGTGTGCGGTGAGTTGGGAAAAATAAAGAGTAAAAACAAAATGACCCTATAAATTGGAATTAAGGTTTGTGGCTCCTATTGAATATTTGACGTTAGACCTCTTAAGCGTAAAGGAGGAGGACTGACCCAGTAGCGGGGGTGGAGGGAGCAGTTCCAGTCTCAGGTTTGGGTGTGGCTGCGGTTGGAGTGGTCGCAGCAGGAGCGGCAGGAGTTGAAGATTCTGTTGTGGCTGCTGCTGCCGGAGGAGCCGCAGCGGCAGGAGGAGGCGCCTTCGGCTTCGAGACCATCACCACGATGAATTTGCTCTCGTCAATCGAGTACTCCTTCAGCGCTGTCTCGTCCGCCAAAATCTTCCCCGAGTAGATCAACTTCTGCCCTTCCGCCGGGTAGTCACTCCCTTTCAGCGTACTGATCCGCTCTTTCAGGGTTTTCACCTGAAACAAACACACCGTTAAATCTCCATCTACCTTATTACCTCCCTTTTTGTCCTGCAACAAGTGCAGATTAATCAACACTTACAGTCTCTTCAGGATCGATGTCGATCGTGAAGGTCTGCTGCTGAAGATTCTTCAACGTCACAATCATCTTGTTCGTTTCCGCCGTCCACTCTTGTTATCTGCCGTTTACTCCACACGCTCCGTCTGAAGCTCACACCCTTCAATTCAACAATTATTTTAATTACCACGATACAGAATTTATTACTAAAGAACGTCACGCTTTCTACACCAAATGGAAAGGATACAATAATAATATACTAAACGTTTATGTAAATCAGAAAGAAAATTAGTGTGTGCAATTTATTTTCTCAACAAGAATTTTGCCCTCCTTGTCAAACACACACAATCGCCGCACACAACGACACAACACAAACCACAACTGACGCAAACGTGTGTGACAGGTCGATTTGTTTGGCGTATTGTGAACGTAAACAAGAATTGCAGAAAAGAGAGAATGGACTCACTTGTTAAAGGAGAGAGTGGTCTTCGAAACAGTCGAAAGTCGACAGTCGGTGAGTGAGTTGACGACGACGACGACAAAAAACCTAGTGTGGCCAGTGAGTAGCGGGATGATCATGCAGTATTATAAGTTGGCCTGTGGCTTGACAATGACTCGTCGATGGCACTTGGCACATCACCTGCGATTTATTTCTTCCCGGACAGCCACTCCATCTCCACGCATCTCGCAGCACTCACTCCCTATGCCTCTCTCTTCGCCCCATCTTCCCGTCCCTTTCACCCCAACAATTAACAATTTCAACACATTTTTAACAATTTTTAGCTTTATTCGAGTATGGTTGAAGCCGTACAACAATGGAATAAAAACGATTTGTTTTATGTGTTTTGTTTCAAAGTTGATGAGCAGCAACCTTACTTCTTGGCTTTTCCGGAGAGGATGATACCGTCGTACTGCAAGAAAGAGATTGATAGATTTTAGTTTTTAGAAGATATAAGAGGTTATAATTTGATCATTTTAATGGAATTGGAATTTTTTCTTTGTAAGAGAAATGTTATTTGATAAAGTACCACACCCAGGAGGGATCTTGTGGGGGTGAGTTGCAAACACAAAACATTAATTTAGCACCTTCCGTGAAAGGAGACCAGCTTGTCAGATGGGATTTCTGATAAGCTTGGATGTCGCAGTGCTAAGAAACTTGTGTAAAATAGTTGAAGTAAAAGTAAAGTAGGAAAATCACCTTCTGTTGGAACCACTTCATGGCGTCTTCTTTCGTCAATCTGTGGGAGAATCCGACGATTCCGGTTCGCTGACGTCTGTGGGCAACATTGAATCCAGGTCGGCCTAGAACAACGTAGAAGTCCAACCCATAGATACCAATGCTAGGGTCGTACTTGATACCCAAGTCGATGTGTTCTTGGATTCCGAAGCCGAAGTTTCCGGTGTCGGAGAAATTGTCTCTCCTCAACTCGTATTCCCTGACCTGAATACAAATCAATTATGAATTTCCGCCACTCCCTAATAGTAGTAATAGTCTTACGCTTATAAATGTCATTTTAGCGAACCTTCAAGCCCTTCTCTAAGATCTCCTCAGCCTTAGCTCCACGGACAGTACAATGAACGGCAATCTTTTCATTCCTTCGAATGCCGAAAGATCGAACTGTGTATCGGGCCTTACTGAACACGGGGGTTTGTCCAGTCAATTGCTCCAACACCTAAATATAAATTACAACTGTTTTATTAAGTTTCCTTGAAAAGAAATTATTGTTTAATTAAATTATTATTGTTAACGAAACCCACCTTGGCAGCTCGAGTCAGCCTATCTCCGGACTCTCCAACGCAAATGTTCAAACACAGTTTACGAATTCGGACATCTCGCATGGGGTTCTTGCTCTTATCTTTCTTGACGGATCCGTCGGCCTTTGGTGCTTTCGCCCTGGCGGGTGCTCCTTTCTGCAAATCACAAATCTCTGATTAGCATCGATGTCGACAATCAACAAGCACGTTGCCACAAGCAGATGCCGACAATTGCCACTAAGCAATTCTAAGGCAAATACAGTTGACACCGCATTCTCAGCTAAACTATTCAACAGGAACATTGCCTGAGGACAATATAAAGTGATTTAGTCGACTTACGGTGGCAACCATGATGGGAGTTGTCGAAAATTTCGAAGGAAATGATCGAAGAGGAGTTGTGCAAGTTCTGTATGAAGAAGACTGGTGTTGTGCGGCCACACTGCAGAAGCTTTGAACTTTCCCTCTCCAGCAACCTCTGCAGCCAAAAGTTTAAACTCAATCTCATTTTGCCCCGCAAGTTATCAATGTCCCAGTAGATGTCCAGATATTGCATTGCTCATTCAGTCGCGTTATTAATTTTGCCGTGCTGAGTCAGCGTCAATGCAAACTTCATAACTTTATAAAAAAAGTTACAAAAACTCATGACCTTTCGCTTTATATGACGTAGTAATCACTAATTACAGTAGTTAGCTTCAAGGAGTAGGATCAAATTAAACTAACAAAAATTCACAGGCTTTATTCGAAAAGAAACTAGTAAATCTTTTACTATTCATTTCTTTC
>JAQIWV010000222.1:0-10813 GCA_034696705.1 Isotomurus plumosus
GCAGTCTCAATTAAGTTGTACGTGAAGAAGATCTCCCAGAGATAAATCAGTGTGTGCGATGAACACGATAATCAGACAAGTCATAAACCAAATGTCAACTGTGCGATAACATTGAATTTTATTGATCTTTCGAAATGGTTGCAGCGACCCGTGGGAGTCGCGTAGTTCACTCACACCAGAATACACAACATGATAAATATATTAAATAGAATTTCTACATATAAATGCATCGCTTGTCTTCAAGACGGGGTGACAAATGATAAATCATCGTAAGTATCGTAATACTAGTGTGGTCATCCCCAGTGGATGCAGGTCCTCTTCACCCGCGAGTACACTTCCCCTCGGGGACACGCGTCGAAATGTTTCGACAGCGACCGAGACGCTCCTGTCTGCTCCAGCACGTCGTCCACGGAGGATCCCGTCAGGTACGAAGGGTCGTTAGCTATCGGAGGAACTGGACTGGAGGTGCCTATGAGGGTCGCCAGCGAGAATCTGTCCAGCGCCTGTCTGATCGGAAACAAGTGACTTCCACTTGCTGAAGCGTCTCGGGAGCGTCTCGACGACGACGAGGAACTGCTCGACCGTCGACTGGACGAACTTCCTCCTCCGCCTCCGCCACCCAAATCGTCGTCGTCGTCATCTGCTGCTGCTCCTCCTCCTCCTGCTCCTCCTGATCTGGAGCTGGAGCTGGAGCTGCTGCTGCTGGACCTTCGACTCGAACTGCTTCCTCCTGCTGGAGCGTCGTCGTCGTCGTCATCGGTGGGAGGAGGAGTTCTGCCTCCCGTCCTTCTGCTCGAACTGCTGCTGCTGCTGCTTTCAAACGAACTTCTTCTTCCGGTGGTCGTTCCAGTGGTTCCTACGCATTTTCAGGTCACTTTGAGGATTCCAGGAGCAATAGAAGCGAATGAAAGAAGACGTACCTCCGGAGATGGTTCCCTCCTCCATGACAGTCGTATTCGACCTCCGGTTGACCACAGGCGGTCGATTTCCACGTCGAATTACCTCCTCCGTCTCCTCTGTGATTCGGACGCGCTTTCCTCCACCCCCAGAGGGGGGCACGGAGTCCCTGGCAGTGTCCTCCATCGCCTGGTTCTGCTTCAGAGCTGCGGCAGCGTCAACACATCAACAAACACATCTCTTTCTCGCTCTCACCGCTGACGGCACGGGAGACAACCGAGTGCTTTCACAGGGAGAAAGTAGCGACGGTGGCACCCCCCAAATCACTCTGGCGGAAAAACACACGAAATAAAAAGTCCCGGATTTCCAATTATCTCGGGAACCAAGTAGAATTTCGACATTCGGTTTTTTGATATATACTCGGGAAACCCAATAATGAAAAATGGGTATCTTCGATTTTCGAAATACTTCTCCAATCGTCCCATAGTATACATTTAAAACAGGTTAGGAACACATATTTCAAAATTCGGTTTCACCCATCCCTAATCATTTAATTTCCCGAGTATTCACTAAAAAACCGAATGTCGAAATTCGACTTGGTTCCCGAGATAATTGGAAATCCGGGACATTTTATTTGGTGTGTTTTTACGCCGGGGTGATTTGGAGGGCGCCACGTCGCTCTCCTTTCTCTCCCCGTGAAAGCACTCGGAGTCTCTCGCTGCCCCTGAACACTGTCTTACTTTCCCCAAAGCGAGAGAGTTCCTCGAGCGTCCTGTTCCTGTGCTCGGCGACGAGCTGGTCGACCAACTGCTTCCTGAGCTGCTCGTCGTTCCTCCGCGCCTCCTCCAACTCTTCCTGCAACCACAGCCCCCTCAGCCCCCGTCCGAACAGAATGGAATGAAATAGGAAGTCTAATTACCCGCAGGATGCGGAGTCTGGTCTCCCGCTCCTCCAGCTCCTCCTCCTTGTCCAGCAGCCTCTTCCGGAGCTCCTCCTCCCGTTCCTTGCCCTGCTCCCGCTCCCTCCCCCTCCGGATGTCGCGCGCCTCCTCCTCCAGGCGCTCCCGGTCGCGCTGCGCCTCCTGCTCCTCCAGACGCACCTCCTGCTCCCGCTCGCGAATCCTGTCCAGGTCCCTGTCGATCTCCTCCATCTTTATCTCCGTCCGCCGACTCTCCGCTGCACACACACATCCAATTACGAGTCATCCAACTTCAGTATTATAATGAGGCGAACTTACTGCGGTCTCTTTCGCGCTCTCGAACGCGCTCCTTCTCAGGGCGTCTCCTGCGAGTCTCCTCGATCTCGGACTCCTCGGGGTACCTGAACGGTCTCTCAGGCCGCCTGTAGTTGTACCCGTCCCCTGGATAGGCTGCCGTCAGGTGGACCACTCCCAGCGCATGGTGGTGGTGGTGATGGTGATCCCGATGGTGGTGTCGGCCTTCTGCATGATGATGTCTGTCTCCGTGATGCCTTCCCCCGGAGTCGAAGGACCGCGAGGAGCCCTGGAGAGGGAGTCCGTACTCCCTCTCGACTGGGGGAATGGAGTCGACGCCACTGTTGACGGGGTAGTTTGAGTAGGGGCCGTAGTACCCCCCATTGGCGGCAGTGGGGACAATGAGTATTGACACGAGGAGCCAGAGGCCCTCGACTCCTCCAGGGAGCTCCATGACTGTTAGCTAGCTGAAGGGACGTTGACGCGAGGGCGACTGCTGCCAGAATGAACGAGAGACTCGCCTCGCTCGCCAATCCCTCAAGAGTCTCTTATCGCGCGAAGATCTGGCGACCTTAGCTGCAGAGTATCGCAGAATGTGAGTTTTCTCACTCATTGTGAAAAAGTATGACATGAGATAATCTCAGGAGATAATGCGTGTCGACCAGTCCTCCCCAACATTCCCACACACCACACAAACTAATTGTGAACAGCTAATTGACAAATAGCGCAATTAAACTCTGAACTCTTCACCCAGCCACAGCTCCTTCTTAACTTAATCACCCCACGGCAATAAATACCTCATTACTTTGATTCCCCACATCACTAAATCACTCCCTCTGCAATGAGACGTCAGAGGAGACTTCTTGTAGGTCACCAGATCCTAAATCAATTTACTCCAAGGCTAAGGGTCACTACACACACACTCTAATCACTTAATCGATTCTTCTGACTTCCTCAGACAAAAGTACTCACTTAATCGCATTAGGCTCATTGTTAATTTCATTAACAAAACGGGAGTAGCCAAATTCATATACTACAAGAGTACCTGTGTTGTTTTGTTTCCATCCAGTTCATTCATTCTTACTAATTAACACGCAACGTGTGAGGTAACAGTTAATTAAGGCTTAAAAGTGTAAACTTGTTTATGGAAGCTTTCTGTCAGTTTCTCGTCCATCGATCATTCTCTCATATCCTGAGGCCTTAGAGCGAATGTAGGTGAGTCAGAAATCTCAGAAATGCCGAGTACGAGTTGACTCAAGGCACAGAGGTCTTCCTCTTCCACAGGAGAACTCTCGTTCGTCACTCATTGTCTTGTCGAATTCCCAAAGTCTGTCATTACTCTCAATCTCGTTTGTCTGCTCTGGGGAGTTTAATAATAGACTCGGCGTCCTTATCGTCGACTTATGCACGAAGGAGCTTATCGCACTCCTTGGTTCAATAGACACGAAGGAGTGTGAGAGACAACGCTAGTTGTGTTCAGTCAGAATCAGAATAGACTCAAAGTACCTTTCGCAGTGAGTGTTCAGATGCAAAGAGCCTGTGGAGCAGCAGAGTCTGCTTGAGTTCTCACGCTGAGTGACTTTGATAAGAACTCGATAAGTGAGTATTGAGGCTTTGACCGTATTTGATGGATTCGCTCACATCGAATGAATTATGCAATGAGACAATGAGAGTGAACTTTATAGTTTAATAGCCTTTAATTAGAGGGGAATCCCAGTCCGCAAATAGAGTCCCACGTTATCATTGCAGCACATAAATTAGGAGAGGATCCTCAGCACAGTTGGGAATGGGGGCGTCTCAGTCAGCCCCAGAAGATGCAGGTGCGCGAGGAGAGGGCGAAGACCTTCCCCGGGGGACACTTGTCGAGGTGGCGGTCGAAGGAGGCGTGGGAGGCGGCCTCCAGGATGTCCTGGATCGACGACACGCTCCCCAGCGCCGTCCCCCCGAAGAAGCGCGCCTGGATCTCCCGCAGCGAACTCCCACTCGCGTCCACCTCCGCCAGGTACACCTTCCGCGACTTCTTCCGCGACACCACCGGCAGCACCGACGACGACCTCAACGACGACGACCCGCTCGCAGACTCCTCCTCCTCAGACTCCCCCGCCAGCGGACGCCGACGACCTGCCCCCCCAGTGCGGATGATTATGATGTCGTCCTTCACGTCCACGTCTCCTGCGTCTCCCGAGGACCCCCGCCGTCGCCCGGCCCCCACTCGAGACAGACTCCTCGAAGACGAACTCCGACTGCCCCCCGGCTCCACCTCCTCCTCCTCCTCCACTCCTCCTCCTCCTCCAGAGCGTCTGCTCCCCGAACTACTCGACCTGGAATTGGAACTTCGACTTCCTGAGCTGCTCGAACTTCCTCCTCCTCCTCCTCCACGACTTCCCCCTCCCCCTCCACCACTTCTCCCTCCCCCTCCACCACCACCAGCGCCTCCTCCACCTGAGGAGCCTCCTCCACTCCTGCTCCCTCCTCCTCCTCCACTCCTACTTCCTCCCCCGCCTCCACCTGAGGAGTCTCCTCCACCTCCTCCACCACCTGCAGCGCCTCCTCCTGCTCGACTGCCTCCCCCTCCACCCCCAACCTCATCATCCTCATACTCGTCATCCCCTCCTGCACCCCCCGAGGTCCTCCGACCCCCAGCCCCCCTTCCCCTCGAAGCAGACGACCTTGAGGACGAAGACGAAGAAGAACTTCTGCTGGAGCTGCTCCGACTGGCTCCTCCCGCCGCAGCTCCTCCTCCTGAGACTCCAGCGTCGTCCTCGTCGTCGTCATCGGGGTTCCTGGCTGCAGCTCCTCCGGCGACTCGTCTGCTGCTGCTGCTGCGACTGACGCTCTCCATCTGCACCCTCCGTCCCCCTAAGCACACACACACCTTCTCAGTCAGTCTCAACCAACACTCATTAATTTCTCATCAACGTCACCTTGTCCGGCGACAGTTTCTGTCTGCTGCTCCCGTTCGGTGGTGTTGGTCCTCCTGTTGACGACAGGCGGCCCAGTGCCCCTCCGGATGATCTCCTCCCGCTCCTCCGTCACGCGCTGCCGCACTCGCCCCCTTCCCCCCGCGGGAGCAGGAGTCGTCGAGTTCTTCCGCGCCATGTCCTCCATCTCCTGATTCTTCTTCAGCGCTACACACACATCAACTCATTAACACGCACTCTCCCAACTCACCTCCTCCTCGTACTTACTTTCCCCGAAGGTCTGGAGCTCCTCCAGCGTCCTGTTCCTGTACTCGGCCACCAACTGCTCCACGATCTTCTGCCGAGCGTCCTCGTCCTGCCTCCGCGCCTCCTCCTCCTCCAGTTGCTCCTACACACACTCCCTCAATAAGTAATGCGTCCTGTGACAATGCCCTTGATCGTCATACCCGGAGAACCCGGAGCTGCTCCTCGCGCTCCTCCAGCTCCAGCTCCTTCTCCTCCAACTCCTTCTTGAGCATCTCCTCCTTCTCCTTGCTCATCTTGGCCTCCTCGTCCTCCTCCATCTTCTTCAGCTTCTTCACCTCCTCCTCCAGCTCCTCCCGCTCCCTCAGCACCTTGTCCTCCATCCGCCGCAACTCGTCCTGCTTGTCGTCGTCCCTGCATAACAGACCACACATTCAGTCAAAAGCTCCCCACAGCTCCTCCAGTATTCTCCAGTCTCACTCCTTCAGCTTCTTCTCCACTTCCTTCACTTCCTTCTTCTTCTCGTCGACTTCCGTCTCCGCTGCAACAACCAAACAACAGTCATCTTATCGTCGACCTTATCTGACGTGGGGTGTGCTTACTTTTGTCCCGCTCGCGGTCCCTGGGTCTGTCCCTCTCCCTCTCCTTGGACTCCACCAGCAGCTCCTCCTCCTCCCTCCTCCGCGACCGTTCTGTCGTCGTCCGTCTCGGAGTGTCGTATAGTCTCCGTTTCTCGAAAGACGGGTACCTCAGTGGAACCGCAGGCTTCGGATAGTAGTACCCTTCTCCTTGCGTTTGTAGGGGAACCAGGTACTCGTTATTCAGACTCCGACCAGGAGCTCCCACTTCATTGGCACGGCTCCGACCAGGAGGCCCGTAATCATTGTTCAAGCTCCTACTTGGAGCTCCATAGTCATTGTTAAGACTCCGGGTAGGAGTTCCGTAGTCACTGTTGAGACTGCGAGTCTGAGGACCTCCGTACTCGCTGTTGAGGCTCCGGCTGGGAGGAGCAAAGGTAGTGAGACTTACTTGCTGGTAATCGTTAGTGAATCCGTTGTTGGTGTAGCCGTTGTAGTTGTCGGTGAGGGGGAAGTTGGCGTAGGGGGAGTAGTAGCTGTCCCCCAGGACTGCTCCCAGGAAACCGAGCACGGCCAGCAGTTCCAGAATCCGCGGCTGCTCCATTTGGACCGACTCCGGGAAGCAGAAGACGCAGGAGATGTCGTCGACGTGTCGCCTGGCAGACTTAGAGACGAGGATAATTGAGGATGAGACTCGAGAGACTGAGCCCTTCGCAGAGAGTCCCTTCCCACGGCGAGCAGTGTCAGCTCTTGTCACTCGTTCCCACCCTTAATCAACCACCACTTTAATTAAACAAATAAATCACTCCTCTTAAGTAATCTGAGGCTAATTCAGTCCACGTAGGCGCAATCTGACACTTTACATCCTCTAATGAGACTTAATGAGACGTACTACTTCGGTCTCTCAGCATCAACTGCAGGAATATAACTTAAGTTCTGGCTCATCAATCAGCATGAAGACATTCGAAGGGAAGGCATAAATATTTCTGTAAAAGTTAGTTGAACACACACACGCGTTTGCATGGGAGTCTCAGAGTCTCTATCAGCTTTTTTTAAAAAGGACACTTCTTTTCACACTTGCACATCTCCTCCCCCCTTTGATTAACCTTGCACACGGTGCTCTGCTCTAATTACACCTTTCAACTTTCAATTAATCTTTCGCCACTCACGTGAACTTCAAAAGACTGCACGAGTTGTAAAAACTGAAAAACCTGCACGCGTTTGTGTCTGAGATCTTCATGCAAATACGAACTTATAAGCGCAACTAAATTATATATTAAGCATTACATTACTCGTCTGTCATTCATCATTAGAAAAATGCTGAATTGCATGCATTGCAATGTAATAAAGCGCAACTGCAAGAGGACTTCGCAACTTGACTATTTTTACGTGGCTTGAATGTGGATCAGCAACGCTACATGGGAAATGTCGTGAGAGTAGCTGTCAATTAGTGGAATGGAATCTGCAGAAACTGAAAGTAGGAATTTGGTTTTATGGGATTGCGATGTCTTTCATGTCGCTTCCTCACACGGTCGTGGGACTCATCGCATTCTGTCTATCGAATCAATATTGCGACACAAATTAAACTTGAACCTAAAAACTCAAGCCTACTTAATGAGAGTCGTTTGTTCTGTTTTTATGCTGATTATCATTCAAAGACAACCACTGCGAGGAAGAGTAGCTTTATTGCCACCCGTGGGAACCTTTCACGAAGACTTGTACGGCCATAAAACACAACGAGATCATTTCACGAAGATAGTTGCTCATTCACTTACGCGTATTTGTAATTACACGCTGATGTTACATGTTAAGATGTTTAGGGACAAAAATAACAAACGCCGATGGTCGATTGATATGCGTCAGACATTAAGATAACGATGCTTAATTGCACACATACTGAAACACCACTTACCGACAACAATCTCTTCTCAAACCGTTTAATCTTTACACTTATTACTCTATCCCATTCTATCATTCTGAGTGAGAAAACTTTAACATAATTTATTTATTAATTAGTATTAGTTAACGAGTTTTATTGCCGTGTTTTGCACTCCAAATCTGCACTTATCGTTGCAGGTTTTAATGTCGATGTTGTTACAAGAAATGGACAATTCAAACTCGAATAATTTTGTACTGCAGATCGTAAACTCCAACGGTATCACTGGATTTCTCATCATAATCCGCCCAGTCTTTTTCTGTGAGGTCTACTTCGAACGTTGTCGACGAGTTTAGCGCTTTCGCAGTCCATCCGCTCTGCAAGACAAAAAAAAGAAAGATTAACTTGTGGTTCAGACGATGTCCTCACATGTATAGTTTTATGCTCACCCTGAAGTCGAATTCGGCGACTTCCATTCCTCTGCCTTCGAAGACGACGATTGTCTGGAAGTCCTCGGGCTTGTCGTCGTTGAAGAGATACGGTTTGATGGACCCGTCGAGGATGGCGAGGGAGACTTCTCTGCTGCAGCCTTTGCACTTGGCCTTCATGTGACACTCCGACCGTCCCGTCCGCCCTTCCTGCGTCTCGTTCAGCGCGACGTACTGCCACTTGTCGCTCACCTCCCCGCAGTTCGTGCACCGCGTCTTGATGAACCACCGAAAGTCCTCCCCACACACCTCCAACCGCGCGAGGTTCTCCAGCCGCGCGCTTATCTGCAGACCCAGCTTCACCATAATAAATACTCCGCGCGATGTAAATTACGCAGATGTTGTCGCTGTGTCGCAGGGGAAGGTGAGACTCCGCGGTGGTGGGGAGCCCGCGAAGACGCTCGCTAATTTGAATTCCAACAACTCTGCACCTCGAGCAAAACAACAGAAGAAGTCAGAGCTGCTCAATCCCAGTGTTTGTTGTGGGGCTGTCAGTGAAGGAGGACAGACGTTTTCGAAAAATAAGTTTCGAAAAGCAAAACATGTGTGAAGCAGTGAGGAGTTCTAATTATCAGCAATGGCTTCGTCGGAAGATGTGAAAGTGAAGGAGGAGGAAGAGAAAGACGAGCAGCAAGCTTCCTCCTCTTCGAAACCTCCTCCCACGAGAAAGGTGAAGAAGGAGGAGGCAGCAAAACCACCCACGTCAACGCCAACGCCAACCGTCAATCTTGCAGACTTCTTGTCTCTCCTCAGTCCAAAGGCGGTAGAGAGATGCATCTGTTGTAACTCCAGTCTTCAGACGACACTCCCCTCGGCGTTGTTCCACCAGGAGAAAGTTGACGTTCTGAAATCGTTCTCTAATATTCTTAACCTTCCTTTCCTGTTGGAAGTCAAAGGAACGAGCAAAAATGGCGGAGGATTAGACGTGGACTCTGACGGAGACAATGAAGACGACGAAGCTGACAGAATCGACTTTCCTTTTTGCCTTCAGTGCTTCAAAGACAAAGTGAAGAAGCTGATTCTCGTGTATGAAAAGCTTCAGGTTGTACAGGAACACTTTGAGAAGGTGAAGGAGTCTGTGATGAACGACATCCTTAGAGTTTTCATTAGCAATATGGTCATGGATAGCAAAATCCCTATGGCTGTCGTTAGAGAGAAGAAAGTTCACGAAGGAATGCTTCAATGTAAGTTAAAAATGCATTTACAATATTTACATATGAGCTTTTTTGATTTGGGAGTTCTCAAAATATTGTGTTTGAATTTCATGCAGATTTCAAGCGGCACAGTCAGAAGCGTATGAAGAACATCAAAGATGGGGAGACACAAACAGACCCTCCTGTGCAGCAGTTCTTCCCGTCGCTGACTCCAATGTCTCAAAGTTACTCCGCAAGAGAAAGCAGCTCTGGCTATCAGGGAAGATACGGGGGACGGAAGAGACGGGGTGGAACTGGTGGAAGGAAGTCCAACAACAGTTCTTCTACTCGTACATCGAAAAACTCCCAAGGTCGAAGAAACTCTGTCAACTTTTATGACTCTCACCTGTACCCTTCCAGCAATATTTCTGAGGGAACTGATAATGCTCAGGATAACAGCACAAGCCACTCCACGGACATGCCAAATCTCAATTCATATGATTACGGAAACTACTCCCACACTGGACGTCAGAGCCCCATGGATGCTTTTCCCAATGGAAGTATCGCTAACGGTATGACCTTCGACGACAATGGACTGTTAACTCTGGATGATGAATATTTCAATAACTACGGATTTGGAGGAGCCCAAAGTTCTCATCAGAATGAATACATGAACGGATTCAATACTCTCGATCCTTCATCGCTTAATGACGAGTTCAACAATGTGCTCGGACTCATGGAGGAGCAAAAGTACCCCGGATTGCGAAGACGAAGCAGTTTGGGTATGAACTCTAGTCCACCGAAATTAGAATCTGAGTCACGGGACTCAGAGCACCAAGTAGTTGCATGCAGCGATAACAAGTTGAAAATACGAAAGGTTGGGAAGAAAAAAGTCACTGAGTGCGAAATTTGCGGTAAAGAAATGACCAGGGATGGCTTGAAAATCCATATGGAATCCATGCATAGTGGTAAACATTCAATTTACTTTTTCTGTCTCTACATTAACTAAACTTCTTTTCTAAATTTTCATCTGAATAAAATTGTGTAATTTTTGTGCAGAGGAAAAGCCCTACAAGTGCCGAGGTTGCGATAAAAAGTTTGCAAGGTACATTTGCATTTTTTTTAAATTTATATTTTATCAGAGTAAAACTTTGAACTTATTCAGATTTGTGATATTTTACAGACGAGATCACTGGCGTGATCACGAAGAGAGACATTTCATCAACTCAAAACGATTATACTTCTGTCACCGATGTGGGGCAGGTTCGAGCCTTATTATGGGAAAGTCGCTTTACGTGGATCACTGTATGACTGTTCACAAAGTTGAAGATGAAGTTGTAGAATATTTTCATTTTTGCGATGTGGAGGAATGTTACAAGTCATACAAAGTGAAAGAAGATTTTCTTAACCATGTCGTCACACACTGGGAGATTGGAACTCCATTACAATGCAGTATTTGTGATA
>JAQIWV010000223.1:0-10809 GCA_034696705.1 Isotomurus plumosus
AGATGTGATAACCGCTACACCATACGATCAATTGATGAAAAGCATGGTGAAGAATCGTCTATTTCTCTTCATGGGAGTCACTCTCACAGGCCAAGGGCGAACTCAGCTCTATCTCAATTCCATTCATTCTCGTCTCATTGAGTCCTCTCATCTCCCCATCCGTCGTCCTCAGACCGACCATACAACAATCACTTAAGCCTTGACCTTCCCTCATTCATCCTTAATCACGCCGATTGCTTAATAATCCCTTAATTAATCATTAGAGTGGAGTGTTGGAGAGGCAGAGGGGAGCACACACACGTGACATCCACATTTGGGAGGAAGCGCGGCGCGTCGACGGCACTCAAATTCCTGGAGGAGAATAAACCGGACGACTGAAATCTGCGTCGAAAATGCAGGCGAACGTTTGGCAGAAGTTACCCGGGGGGATTCTCCGAAGACTGGGGCTGGTCCAGGGCTTATCCCTCCGCGCCATGTCCTCTGGGGGTGACCTTGACGTCCTTGTCATTGGATCCGGACCAGGTTATACCTTTTAATTCCCTGTGATCTTTTTCCAGGTGTACTAATCTGACCTTGTTTTCTTAGGAGGGTATGTCGCAGCAATCAAAGCAGCCCAATTGGGACTTAAAGTGAGTTTTACACAGTTTTACAAGTGCAGAAATGACTGAAGAAGACGTTCCAGGTTTGTAATTGTTTTTCAGACTGGCTGTGTAGAGAAGCGGTCGACACTCGGAGGAACATGTCTTAACGTCGGGTGCATTCCATCAAAAGCGCTGCTCAACAACTCCCACTATTACCACATGGCGCAGCATGACTTCAAGTCCCGTGGTATTCTTGTCGATAACGTTAAACTGGATTTGGAGACTATGATGGGGGCCAAGAGTTCTGCAGTGAAAGCGTTGACTGGAGGAATCGCCCATCTCTTCAAGCAAAACAAAGTTGCACACTTTCCAGGACACGGAAAGATCACAGGGAAGAATGAAGTCACTGTTATCAAGGAAGACGGATCCAGTGAAGTCCTTACGGCCAAGAACATTATTATCGCTACTGGATCTGAAGTCACGCCGTTCGCTGGAATAGATATTGACGAAGAGACAGTTGTGTCTTCCACTGGAGCTTTGTCTCTAAAGTCAGTTCCTGATAAGATGATAGTGATAGGCGCTGGAGTTATCGGACTTGAACTTGGGTCTGTCTGGGGTCGTCTTGGAACACAAGTGACTGCCGTAGAGTTCCTGGGAGCCATTGGAGGTGTGGGAATTGACGGAGAGATGTCCAAACAGTTCCAACGGGTCCTTCAGAAACAAGGAATGAAGTTTAAGTTGAATACAAAGGTCACAGGGGCACGGAGAGAAGGGGGGAGGGTTCTCGTGAGTGTTGAGGATGTCAAGGATCCTTCCAAGAAAGAAGACGTGAGTGAAAATGGTTCTTTTAGTTCAGTTCTAATGTAAAAATCATACTGATAAGTGCTTATCTAATTTTTTGACAGTTGGACTGTGAAGTTCTTCTTGTGAGCGTTGGCAGACGACCTTACACCGAAAACTTGGGACTGGAGGAGCTCGGAATCGCAAAGGATGAGCGTGGAAGGATTCCCGTGAATGAGCGTTTCCAAACAGTAGTTCCCAAGTAAGTTATAAATAGCTATACAGATAAGATAAGGTCAGAGGTCATAAGTTAATGACCTCCTTTGCCCAGTATCTTCGCAATCGGCGACTGCATCCACGGACCCATGTTGGCCCATAAGGCTGAAGACGAGGGTATAATTTGCTGCGAGGGCATCACAGGAATGCCCGTCCACATTGACTACAACTGCGTCCCTTCCGTCGTCTACACTCACCCGGAAGTCGCCTGGGTTGGCAAAACTGAGGAGGACCTTAAAGCCGCAGTAAGTGTTGAATTATCAAAAATTTACGAAAATTCGTCAGCGTGGTAGTTTCAAAAGTTTTATTTGTTTACAGGGAGTTCAATATAAAGTAGGAAAGTTCCCTTTCGCCGCCAACTCTCGGGCGAAGACAAACAACGAAACGGACGGAATGGTGAAAGTGTTGGCAGATAAGGAAACAGATAAGCTCCTAGGGTGTCACATAATGGGACCTGGAGCAGGAGAGATGATAAACGAAGCTGTGTTGGCGATGGAGTACGGCGCCTCCTGCGAGGACATTGCTCGCGTGTGTCACGCCCATCCCACGTGCTCCGAGGCACTAAGGGAAGCCAATCTCGCTGCCTACTTCGGTCGGCCCATTAACTTTTAAGAGTAACAGGGAATTAGTTTTAAGTAGATGAGGATATGAGGAAGCTAGTCGAATCTGAAGGTTAGTTCGAGAATCCAAATTGATTAAGGTTGTACTTACAATGAATAAAGACCTGCCTCTCACCACCAACACCTTTTAGTAAACTTAGTAAATTAGTTAATGATTAGGAGAGGTAGAGGGAAAGGATTGATGCAAAAAAGAGTCCGTAAAGCGGAAGGATAACGCGCCATGTGAAGACGGGAAGGGCGGAGACGTTCTGGAGGAGAGCACGCGGATCGATGCTGCAAGGTCCTTTGGTGGAGCCCACAGAGGAAGTCGACAGGTTAAGGAGCTCCAGCGCTCGGGATTTCTCGTCCTTCCACAAAGTTAATAGCTGCAAAGGCAAATGTCCATTAGTGAAGACAACGAACTACTTGTTTTGTTCTTAGGTATGCTACCTCGTCAGGTCGAATGTTCAGGTTGGCCAAGTCTCTACAGGAAGTCAATCCAAAGAATACACAGACTTCGGTCAGAGCTGGGCTACTTGAAGAGTCTCCATTGGTGTGTGGCGGCTGCACAACAAGTCTCTTCAAACCTAAACGAAGACATGTAGAGATAAGGAATGTAAATGTCTTGTGTGTGTGTCTGCATTCTTACGAGTCAGATCTCCGATAAATCCTTGCGGAACTTCATTCTCTCTCAACGTGTAGTCCTGAGTGCCATGTAACCTTAGACAAGTCGCTGGAGAGTGTCCCGTGAGTCCTGCGTCACTCATCGGTCCGTAGACCTCCAGACTCTCCAGCAGCGGAGCAAAAGAAGCTGCATAAACTTCCTGTAGGAACGTATCATTAGCTCCCCACACTCTCAAGTCCCTTAATGACGGAAAGGTCTCAGCTACTTGAAGTACAAAGGAACTTGCATAAGTCCCCCACCAATCAGACGCTCCTTCCAGAAGACCAATCGACCTTGATTCGTTCCCCCACCACTCAGTCGCTGCGGAAACTCCTCCGGGGGAAGTCCGGAGAGCCAGTCGAGTGACCAGAGAAGCTGGTTTGGAATCTTCCAAGATAAGTCCTGGAGAAGTAAACGGCTCTTCCATAAGAACACTGAGGTCTCTGAGATTAGGGAGACGAGGAAACACACTTTTTCCTTCTACGAGGAAGTTCATAACAGACAATTTCCTCAGGAGAGGAAGTCCTCCTGGAGGAAGAGCTTCTTCCAAATTGAAGTTCCCTGGAGAACCCTGATTATTCAGCTCCAGGCTCCTCAACGTCCTCTGGAGGCTTTGGAGGAGCAGTCTCACGTGAGAAGACTGGAGTAACCCGGTCTCACCCACGACAACCGAGTTTCCATACTCTCCCTTCAAGTTCTTTCCACTCGGGGAATGATTGAAGTGAAGTCTGAGGCTCCTCAGGGGAGGATTCTTTGTAGAAACCCATCGGAAGAGTTGACCTGGTCCTGCGAAGGTCAAAGGGGGCGAGTGAATGTGCATGAGGTGGTTCCAAGCGTGTCTTGTTTCCAGGAGTGTTGGAATGAGGACATTGGCGACGAAAGAGGGGGAAGTGGGGTCTGTTGAGATTTCTTGTAGATGGGGGGACCCTGTGAGGAGGTCCCGGAGGAAGGGGAGTCTCTCGAGGAACAGTTGGTGTCGGAGGAAGAGAACCCGCAGGTTGGGAAGGAGGAGCTTCCCTTCCTCCTGAGGATTGGAGAGCCGAAGAGGAGTCGCCAGAATGGCGAGTGAGAGGGACTGGAGCTCCGTCGCCTGGAGAAACAGAAGTCGACCTAACAAGTTGAGTCCGCAGTCGCTTCCCACTTTCCCTACGCCCACATGGAGAAACAGTCGACCGTACCGACTGAAGAACTCTTGTGACACGGGGTGACCCAGACGGAAAGACGTTCTCAAGTTTACACGAGCGAAGGGGAGGAGTCGACCTTGTTCCCCTTGACCCCCAATTCCCTCGAGGAGTTTGGTGAGGACTGTTACCTGACACAAGTCTTGGAAGTGAAGGGTCAACTCCTTCCTCAGGATTCTGGAAGCTTCTTCCTCCCATAAAGAACAGACTTGGCGACTTATCAACAAGTCTTTGCGTGGGAGGAGTTTAAGGATTTCCCCCACAACCTGTCCACCCACAAACAAACCCCTTTGAAATGTGTTAATTAGAGTAATTAATTAAAATTATTTTTACCAGAGGGTTGAGAAGCGGATTGCCTTCCATTCAGAATTCAGAGAGAGAGAGCGAAGGAGAGTAAATTGACGATGAATTTTTAATAGGAAACTCGTCGGGAGAGCCGGACTCGCATTCATTATAGCAATTTTTATTCGGTTTTATTCAATAAATAGATTAATACAGGAGAATGAGATTACAATATTGCAACTTAGAGTTCGTTGTGGGCAGTGGCGTGCATCAGTACGAGGCACTGGTTGCTTTGTCCGTGCTGCAAAAGACAAACACGTCATAAATTCACGTCAAGATTTGAAAACAAGTTGCCGTTGACTTTGCCGTTAGCTTACCGTGCAGTCAAAACCATCAGCACCAATGTGAATAGACTCGTACAGTCCGGAGAAAGCGTCTTTCTTCATCACAGCAGATGCTTGGAACGCTGAGATTATGCTGTGAGACAAGATATGACCCATTAAAACCTGAGAGATGTTTTAGGTATTGACGTTTACGTTAACGTACCTTGATGTCTTAATGACGTGACGTTTGATAAAGTTCTCATTGTAAAAGTTATGATTAAGTTGGCAAAAGATGAATTTGGCGCAGAGAGAATGTTCCCTAGACTTTTCATACGCGTCATAAACAGCGTTCAGAGGAAGAAGGACTTCATTGTTAAGAATGTCTGAAGCAATTCGCTCGACGTCTTCAGGACTCAAGTCCAACAAGGACTCCTTTGTAATGGAGAAAGTCTTTCGGATGTGTGAGGTCAAGGGGTCAATGTATTCCCGGAAGGACCCCCCAAGTCCCATTTTGTTGTTGAGGACGTCATCAGCCCGCGCGATAACCGATTTGAGGTCAGAAGGAACCTTGAGTCCCTTGAAGAACTGACCGATAGGCTTGACCATCTGGTTAACATACATTTTCCTCACAGAAGCGTCCTGGAATTGTCTCAGAATTACGTCAAACCGGAAGTGAGTTTCCTTCTCAATAAGTCTCAAGGCTTCTGGAAGGGAAGACGCTTTAAGGAGTCTGGGAAGAAGACGGTTGACCTTTTGACCCAGTGGGGATGCAGCAAAGTCCCCCCACATTTGAGCTACTTGTTGTAATTGGAGGAGTTCAGCGATTCCCTGTGACTAAAGAACAAAAAATAAGTTAATTACCCGCAGGTGATAAGCTAATTAACATTTTAATTAACTATAAGTTACCTTCTGCGGAGGAGCATCTCCTTCTCCCCTGGAAGGGTCCACTCCCCTTTTAGTCGGAGGCCCTGCAAAAGCCGACGCCATGGAGAGCACAGTGTCCAAGTCAAACTGCTGAGTGAGGAGACTCGTGATGGATTCAAAGTTGATTTGTCCCCCTTGGAAAACCCCCTGAGCCAAGTTCACAAGCATCTGGGGGTTCGAACTGATCATGTTTCCTAGAAGACTCCCCAAGGGTCCAAAGTCCATGCCCCCTTGACCTCCCTGCTTCTTTTTCGCACTTTGCCCCTGTTTGCTATAGTCCATGTTGACCTCCTCCACATCCACTTCGTTGTCACTCCTCCTCTGCTGCTGCTGCTGACCCCCAAGTCCCCCGAAGGAGGAGAGCAGGGCCTGCACTTGAGGACCCATCATCGCCATAATGTCTTTCCCAAGCTTACCCGGGTTCGATAACAAGTCTTTGGTAAGCTTATCCCGAATCTCCAATGGCAGTGACGCGTAAGCATCTACAAGGAAAAAACACTCATTAGAATCCCCGTTACATATCTCTTCTCTATATCTCCCAACTTACTCTGAAAAGTCTTGAGCTCATCTCCCTGCAACAAGTCCTTCACCAGGCCAATGAACTCCTGCTCTTGTCCAAAGGTCACTGAGGTCGCCACAAGGGCAAAGGTCAACGTTGTACACAGCAGTCTCATCTTTCAGCGTCTCTCTAGTCTCAAGACTCAGACTTAACTACTTAAGAACTTATCGGAAGCTGACTTCCGTGCTACTGACTCTCAGGAAATGCGTGGGAACCGACTTAGTAACCTTGTTCCTTAACGAACTCTCTTTTATTGTCTCTCTCTTTTTAATAATAGATCAATGCTTAAGTGGTTGGAGACTTAAGGGACGTGGCAGAGAGTCTCTGAGGCTTAAGCTGTGCGTCAATGGCGAGTGCAACGGGAGCAATGAATGGATGAAGAGGCAGGTGAGGTTTTGTTGGATGAACTCACCTGTGTCCACACTGAAGACACACACACAGATTCACACATAACACAGTCAACAGGTAATCTTAAGCTAACTACCTGTGATTCCCTGCGGGCAGGCCAATACCCTCCGCACTACCCAAACCGTTACTTTACATTATTTCCTACAAGAAATACCACAAGGAGTCTTCATTAAGAGTACGACAGCATTGAGGCAATCAGGGGGTCGTACACGGAGACGTCAGCGGTCACCCCCCAGATGAAGTCGTAGTGGTTGAAACGCGGGTCTTTTACTCGGGTGGACGACTTCAGGGCGCTTCCTAGGGACGTTTCTAGTCTTCGGATATCCTGGAATAGAAGTGGGGGAAGGTTAGAGGGGACTTAAGGGATGCTTTTTTGTAGTCTTTAAGTTTGTAGTGTGTGGAAGGGACCTTTAGAGACGCCAGCCAGTCATTCCGAGAATAGATTAAGTGAATGTGACAGTCTGGGTTTGTCTGGAGTCGCCGCAGGTTGAGTTGGGGAGGAGAAGGGACTCCGTAGCTGAGGAGGTTTTCCCGAGGACCCTTGTCCAAGTACCCGAAGCGACCGTAAAACACTTCTTGGCATTGGTGGATGAGGTTCCAATTGGAAGTGGAGTCTGGAACGTGACCCAGCTGCACTGACTGCCACTTCTGGTTCATTACAAACGAGTTTAGATCTCAGACTCGCTCTTACGTGGAGTGAATTGTCAATGAATATATACCGTAAAAGTATAATTAAATGCTCTGGGGGAGTTTAAGTATGAATGAATATGGATCCCAGGGGGGTTAAAAGGTGACTTACAATGTCTACTTGGCGTGACCCGTATCCTCCGAGGGCGTAGAGTGCGTGTTGGCAGGTGGGACAGCCGAGTCCCTTGAGGGAGCAGAGGGCTGCTGTGGCCTTCCTAAGTTGCGGGTTTGTTGGGTGGAACTGCATCTCTCCGATGAGTCTCTTTCCAGTGCCCACGGGACCGATGAGGTAGGAGAGGATTCGCAGAGGGGGACTTCGGATGTCCTGCAGGAACGCCACGGGAGCCAACGCCCACATCGCCTTCACACGTGAGGAACAGTTCCCCGGCCACTCGGCACTCCACGTGAAGAACTGCTTCGACCCCAACGAGTACCCGACGTACAGAACCTTCTCCACTCCAGTGACCTCCGTGACCTTCTCCAGAAGAGCTGGGACGTCGTACTTGCCCAACTCAATGTGACTGCAAGCAACCAGAGCTTCAAGTTAATATTACTGAAGAAATGGGGAAATTTCATGCGTACCTGAAAGCCCAATAACTTGTAGAAGTCTTTTTCATCTTGACGTGTCTCGTGGAAAATGACGTTCCTCTGTTGGCCCCAAGGAACACGTCAAATCCAGACGTCACTAGTTTGTACGCCAAAGCTTTGTCCTTATCTTGGAGGACGAAGTCAAAAGGTGAAGAGAGGAGTCCGTGCATAAGCAACACAGGATAAGGTTGTGTTGAAGTCGCATTATTTCCTTCACGAGAGATTCTGTACAAGGACAAGAGATATCCGTCCTTCGTCTCCACAATGAATTCTGTCGCATTGAACCCAGCGTTTCGAACAACTCCTTCCTGATAAGCATTAATACAAAATTCAATCAATGTAGACTACTCAATTATTCGACAATTTCGACGTACGAATGACTCCGAAGGTGAATCTCCATTTGGACTTTGTTGACTCCGAAAAAGCTCTCGTTGACGTGGACAACCTGCTCGAAGTTCTTGGAGGATGTGGACGGCTCTTTCGACAAGAACGACGTCACGACGGATAACCAAACTTATGCAGAAGATCGTAAGAAGCGTCCAAACTGAAAAATCCTCCATTGTCGCGTTTCTCCTTGTGTTTTTAGAGTCTCAGCCATTCATCGTCTTGACTTGACTCCCCAAACCGTTCCCAGTGAATCAATCTAAAAGTATTTTGCATTTTTGCATTAAAATTCCTCAAAAGATGTTAAGGGACTCCTCCTGAGGTCCTGCAGAAGAAGCAATTGGGAGTTCGGAGCAATTTCACACCTCATTTGATGTTCAAAGTTTAACCTCAGCTTCACGCCTCATTTGCTCACACATTTCGCACTTCTCCGAAGATGCAAATGAACTTTACAGACACATTATTGTGATGTGACATTTTTTTAAAAAGTTTTACTGTTCCAAGTTGATTGACACACCTGTGAATTGTGAATATTTGACAATCTCATATTTTGTGTGCAAAAAAAAAATGACTTCAAGTTTTTTGCAAAAAGCTAACAATCGTTATCGCTTCAATTCTCAGTGTACCCCACAGAGTAAGTCCAAGGCGCCAAATTCAAAAGTCACAATATTTTTACTGGATTGCATACGTGATAAAAATATTTTTATCTTTTCGTTCGGTAATGTTTGAACTTCGAAGGTCAAAAGGTCACACATGAGGTCACTCGGTCAGGGTCCTCCTCCCCCCCTCCGTCGAGGTCCCCTTTTTCTCCTCCTCGTGTATCTTCCATTCTTAAGTGTGGCTGTTGAAGTGAAGGAAGACGTTTCTTCTGCAGCTCCTCTCAACGACAATCCCCTGTTGGAGGACACTGGAGGGTCGTCGTCACTTCCTCCCCTTCTTAGCGATGGATCTGTCGAATTTCCCTTCAGGGACAAACTATCCCTGCAGAGGTGGAGTGAAGGGAACTTCCCCCCGAGGTATGTCGTCACCTGCTCTGCCCTTCGATTAGGTCAATTTCGGTGTAATGATTCCCTTCACATCGACCCAGAAACTCAACAACTCAAAGGCTGTAATGAACACAATTTTGCTCCAGGTCAGATTTAAAAAAAATATTTATTCTACAAAGGTCTGTATACTGTAAATATATGATTAAAATTACTTTTTACTTTTAAAGTTCCCTGTGAAGCATCGCCGGGTCTTGTCTGCAGGGAGTCTAACAGTTCGACTTTCACAAAGCAGTTTCCCTGCAAGTACACGTACGTCTACGATGGCACAGCTGTCAATCTGTTTTCTTCTATCCTGCACACACTTAATACTAAATCAATGATCTAATTAATGCTAAACACTAATTAATGAACCAACTATTGTTGTATAGGAATGGATATCGCTACGACACAGCACTTCTCCTGTCCGTCTTCCTGGGGTGGCTGGGGGCTGACCGTCTCTACTTGGGTCACGTGGGAATGGGCGCTGTCAAGATGGCCACCCTTGGATTCTTCTTTATCGGCCATCTCGTTGACATAATTCTGGTAGCAACGCAAACAGTGCGTCCCATCGACTCCTCCCACTACATCGTCGGCTACTACGGTCCTTCCGTCCAGTCTGTCCGTGCCGATAACCTCACTCTCATTGTTAGACGCCCTGATTGGTTTACCGGGTATGGAAGTCCAACAATTCAAAAACAACAACTTCTAACAGTTCCAACTAACTGATGATGCCTGATTCTCCACAGGACGACTTGGAGTGGATCAAAGGCCACTTGGAATCCAACCATCGAATAATCTTCCGAATAACTGTGAATGACATGACTCGAGGACTCTCAGCCCAGGAGCCGTTTAACACGTACACACACGTCAGAAAGATGCCATTCCAAATAAACAGCGGATTTTTAACCCTCCCAGTCGTTCCCAACTTCCCACTGTGAAAAGAGATTACTCTTTAATTGTTTTACATCAATCAGAAAATTATTTTACAACACCTTAATGAGTGTATAATTTAATCTACCCTGTAATTAAGTCATCCACTCTAAGTCATATATACATTTTGTACACAGGAATGTAAATACGTTCATACGCGTCTATAATAAACATCTTTTTCATAAGCATCTTTTGGTCTGAACCACTGAACCTTCAATAAATCCGGTTTTGCTAATCTGTTTCTTCTAGAAATTATTAGTCTATTATTGCGTGATTCTTTACCTCCAACCTCAAAATTGTCTTTACTTTCTGGCTGCAAAAAACAACCCAGGACTGCGGGAGACACACGCAAAGGAAGATATATTATTGCGAAGGTCTTCTTCATTCTTCGTCCATCTTTTCACTCGAAAGTTTAAAAAATAAATACAAAGCAAACACACAGTTTCTAGCGTTCTCTCATTCATGACCGTCATTCTATTTTTTAGCAGTTCAATCTGGCTTGTGTGTGTGTACTGTGTGTACAGAGACAGACTGGTCGCTGGATTTTACCTGTGCCAATCATTTTGTAACTTCTCAAGTGGGTTTTTTTATTATGCAGCTATACAGCTTAAATAGCAT
>JAQIWV010000224.1:0-10800 GCA_034696705.1 Isotomurus plumosus
CCATGACCTGTAAGGAAATTCAACATTTTATCGGGTGTGTTGGGTATTTCCGAAAATTTATTCGGAATTTTTCTGAGCTTAGTTTACCACTTGTGAAGTTAACTAGGAAAGAGGAACCTTTTCAATGGAGTACGGAACAAGAAAATTCGTTTAACAAATTAAAGTCCGCTTTAATTACTCCACCAGTTTTAGCTTTTTATGATTCTGCATTACCGGTTCATATCTATACTGATAGTAGTAATTATGCAGTAGGTTTTGCTCTTTTACAGCCAGATTTAGATGGCAATGAACATCCGGTATGTTATGGAAGTCGTGTTTTGAATAAAGCTCAAACTCGTTATTCTACTACTGAGAAGGAATTTCTTGCTATTTATGTAGCCTTACGTACTTTTCATCCGTACATTTATGGCCGTCATTTCAAAATCTTTACGGATCATAAACCGCTAGTAGGCTTAAAATTTGCATGCAATACTACAAAAATATCTAGCCGGTTAACCTCATGGGCCTTGTTGTTACAGGAGCATAATTACGAATTAATTTATCGTCAGGGAAAACTTAATAGCTTAGCTGATGGTCTTAGTAGATTACCTGCTAGTGAACAGGCTCCATCTGATATCGATTTTCCATCTTTAATTGTCACATTAGATAATTTGTGTGAGCTTCAATTACAGGACAAAGAATGTACTGAAATCATTGGTCAAATTGATAACCCTATTAATAAACATTTTAAAATAAAAGATGGCTTATTGGTTAATACAAAATCAGGCTTTTTACGTCCTTATATTCCTAAGGTTTTACGAATTCAACTTTTAACAGACGTTCACTCAATTCCTATGTCAGGTCATTTAGGGTTTACTCGTTCTTACGACAAGCTGAGTCAAAGATTTTATTGGAATTCATTGAAATCGGATTTGTTTAACTTTATTCAAGCTTGTGAATCTTGTAATAGAAATAAAAGGAATTATAGCAAGACTCCTGGATTAATTCAACATCTTCCTATTCCTAGTAAACCCTGGGAATTTGTTACCACTGATGTTCTAGGGCCATTTCCACGTACAAATAAAGGGAATATATATATAATTAATGCAATCGATCTATTTTCAAAATGGGTTGAAATTAGAGCTATAGCAGATCAAAAATCAGAAACGATTGCAAAATTTTTGGAAGAACAGGTTTTTTGCCGTCACTCTTGTCCACAGCATCTTTTATCCGATAATGGGCCATCATACATTTCGAAAGTCTTGGAAGCTCATACTAAACTATTTAATGTGAAGCAGCATTTTATTTGTGCCTACAACAGTAGGGGCAATGCCATTTCTGAACGATTTCAACATACTATTGCTAGTATGCTTAAACATTATGTAAATGCAAATCATACTAATTGGGATAAATACATTGTGCAATTGCAATGGGCCTACAATACCTCTGAACATTCTTCTTTACACATGTCACCATATTATATTATGTACAATCAACTTCCTCGATTTCCTTATGAATTTCCGACCGGTGAATCGTTTCGTTTTCATAAATCTCCGGATGAATTAAGAAAGTTTGTGCAGGATAAATTACGGTCTGCACAGTTGAAAGTTGAAAAACGTGAGAATTTATGGCGTAAACCTGTTGAATTTTTAATTGGAGAATTTGTAATGTTGAAATATCCTCGCAAAGTAAATTACAATCAATCTCTCAAGTTCGTTGCTTTTTATTTGGGAAAATATGAAATTATTAGTAAAATTAATGACATTTCTTACATAGTCAAATGTACGAAAACTGGACGTGAAATAAAAGCTCATGTTAATCGAATGAAATTAATTACATCTTTTGAAATCCCGGATGATTCTGATTTACGCAATTACGTGTCTTCTACTGATTTTAAAGATCAATTGCAAAATTTCAGTGGCGTTATTTCAGATCTTCATTCTCTTAAAATTGACTCAATTAATTCCTTTCCTTATTGTTCACTATTTATTAATTGGCAAATATTTTACCTTCAACTACTACCTAATGATGAAGACTTTTTGAAATTTTTAAATGACAATTCAATCTCAACAATAATTACTTTGAAAATGTCTCTGCCTTTGTTTAATTTCTCTATTAATGGTGATCAATTGAATATAACTAAAAAGCGATCTCCTATTCCTATGAATTTGATTTCTACTGCGGAAAATATTGACTTACAAACTCTTTCGAACTTACTTGCAAATATACGCGGTAAGAATATACTTTTTGTAGGGGACAATCCATTTATAATTTTGTTCAAAATTATAACTTTGTCAAGCAATAATTCTCAGTTATATCCTAATTTGTTAGCTTTACTGGTTGAATTATCACAATTTTTTACCTTTCCCACAACGAGTTTTGATGCAACTATTACTGACTTTACTGAAAGAGAGCGTGCTATTCAAATAACTGCTATTGATTCGGATTCGGATGATGAGATAGAATTAAATCCTATAGTTAAGCCAGTACTTCGACGGTCAACAAGAACGCGTCAAAAACCTCTTCGATATAGAACAGATTAGTTAGTCACAATGGTTTCATATTCAGTTCTGATAGTTTTAATTAGTACTGTAGTAACTATTTATGCTGCTGAATCTACTACAATGTCGCCATCTACCACTATCAACACAACCACATCACCAACCCAGATAACTACTCCAGCAATGAAAACTGTCCGACCTGGAGTTTTAGCTGTTCCAGAGGTTGATCAATCACACTTCTTGGATCTATTCTTCAACTTAGACAAGCACGAGAATAATCCTTTGTACTACTGCCGTGGATCATCCCATGGAATTTTGTGGCAATTACCTAAACCAATTGAATGTCCTCTTCTTCCGAACGTGACAAGAAGTGAAGTTGTCCATCTAACGCTCTGGTGGCATGATATCACAAAGAAAACATATCTTGGATACGAATGTTGGAAGACCATAACAACTCTAACAAAATCATACTTCTTCTTCGGATCTTACTATGAAGATTCAACAACAAAAACTGTTCCAGCTTCCCAACAAGAATGTGTTCAGTGGACTTTGAATCACGAGACAAAAGACAAAATCAAATTAGAGGCAAAAACTAATGACTTTTACGCAACCAATATTCCTTTGGATTTACCTTGGAGTTGGCCGCACGTAGTTGCTAAAGATATTACCAATTTCTTCTTCGCTAAAGTGAAAGTTTCCGTAAATCCCTCTGACAATACAATCTTTACTTCATCTAAAACCCTTGAAACATGCAAATGGAATCGAGGGACCTGTGTAACTGATAGAGGAGTTCTTTTGTGGAATACTAATCTTCACAACCCTTGCCGATTGAAGAAAGGTAGATCAACTACTTGTATGAAGACTGCTAATCGTATTTCCTGTCCAGAGCTGAATATTGCAATCACGTCTATTTCTACCCAATCAATGTGTGGATACTCTGTTGGATCGTCTGATCAAGGGCTCATCTACACGCAAGACTTTGATGATCAAATAATTCGAAATATGGTGTCAACTAATACTTTAGATGCTGTAGTTACTAATAATAAGCGATATACTAGAGAAGCTGTTCAATTCAAGAATGATGCTCAATCTAATGCTGAATTGCAGTACTTATATGATACTTTAAAGACTAATTTAACCTATGCAATCCAAACCTTACATAGGGATGTCTGTAGAGCACATCAGACTTCATTAGAGTTAGCTCGAGCTTTAGGTGAGGGAGGTCAACCAAGTGTGACTGTTAGGGCCTTACTGCATGACCGTCGCTATCGCGCAAAACTCGTGGGAGACGCGCTTTCAGTTCATGCTTGTGAAGAAATCTTTACATATCAGTTCCTTCCTCATATTGATAACTGTACTGCCGAATGGCCTATTAAATATGTTAGAAACTCACTTACTCATACTGGGTGGTTACAAGGACTTTCTCACGAGATTATTGAGGAACCTACTATTGTTAATTGTCCTACTCCACCATTTATGTTTAGCATAGAAGATGGTAAGATGATTCACTTGCAAAATAGAACTTTTGTCGAAAATGTACGTACACTCCCAACTCCTTATGAGGGGATGAAGATATCTGAGCTACCAGATATTGCATTTTCTAATACTGGAGCTTATTCCAATGATGAGATATCTGGTTTTTCGACAATGATTGATTTTTTGCGAGAGATGCGAAAGCAAACTCAGATAGATAGATTAATTCAAGATCAGGTTAACGGACGTAGATTAACGACAACACAAATTCGTTTGCAAGATCAGCTAACTGAATTTGCAATGAATCCTTTACGGTCTTATTTCTATAAGTTTTGTGTTACTGTTACCAGTTTATTACTTTTATACATTATTGTCAAGTTAATTTGGATTTATAGAGCTAAGCTAGTTTTATGCTGTCCGTGTTTGATTGGACTTTCTCCTCGTAAAATTAAGAAACCAAAATATTTTGAAGTTCGACAAACTCCTGATAAAAATACTTATGAGCGAAAGCCACCCGTTCCATCCCGTGTTAAAGTCCGGGGAACGACCTTGGCAATTTCTACTACGGATTTAACAACTTTCAAAACAAATGATCGCAATGAAAGTCCTTCAGCTCCTATTTATCCATCCAGTCATATTCAAACTGGAATTCCCCCTAATTGTATTCCAACTCGTTGTCCTTGCCAACAATCAATAATTTTTTGGCCACAATCTCAAATCAATCAACTTAAGGCTATTCTTCCTGTCAATAATACAAATGAACCTTCTACATCTCTCTCTACTGTTCCTTCCAATGTCTTTTACCCATTTGCTAGACTTGCTGAATTAAAACAGAATTGATCTGTAGATGGATCCTGGCTTCCAAGTTGATGATTACTGGATTCGCTTTTGGACTAAAAACACTCCGGGAGAGCCTATTCCCCGAACGTGTTCTGCTGATCAATGGAAAAAATTTAAGGAGTTTAAGAAGAAGAGAATAGGAGTAGAGAAAAGCAATGAACGTAGAAAGAAAAGAAATAACCAACCTAACAATTTAACGTGTCGAGAGGAAGTTAAAGATTTGCAGTGTGTGATGACCAGCTCAGGAATTCAACTGGTGAATTCAACACATCCCAATCATCCCAACTACAAGTTCCAGCCTTCACAACGCCGCCTTAATCGAAAGCAATTCAGAAAACAACAACAAAAAATTAACAAAATCAAAAAGCTAAAAAATAATGTTAGTATTAAGAATAATGTAGCTTCTTCATCAACACCATTTCGTTTCCATCCTGATCCTAATTTCCCTACTTCAGTAAATATAGATTTGACACAAGTTGAGGAAACTTCCTATTTGTTTCATTCAGTTAAAAAAGCTTTGCAAAAGCAACAAACTCAATTTCCAGTTCCTTCAAATCCTACCATTTCAGTCGAATCACTTCCTATTCAAAAAACTAAATTTCGATCAATTTTAAAAAATAAGACTGACAAACCCAGTAAAAAATTAAAAAAGAAGCTTGCTTTTTTATTTGGAGATTCAGATTCAGACAATTCACCTCCTACTACAAGTTTAACTAACAAAATTCGAGAAAGGTTATCTCGCAAATGTAATAAAAAACAATCTCAACCTTCTATTCCTACTGAAGAACCGATTGTAATTCCTATAAAGAAAAGGAACAGTTCTTTTGTTAGACATCCTCAACTCACACCTCTCAAAAATCCACTTCCTCCTCCTGAATATTCTCCTTTACCTTCCTTTCACAATCATTACACTATTCCTAAAATCTCGTCGAAAACTTTACCTACTGCTTCCTTACAATTGAATATTCCTGATGAAGAAGATGTAGATATCTATGCAGATTTAAGTCCTCTGCTTCCCGATGATGTAATAGATTTTATATCTAAATCAAATACTGATTTAGTTGCAGTTCCAGATTCTGTTCATGTGTTAGATCATTCTTCGGACATTTTATATTGTAATTTGTTCAATATGTCACCTGATTTTTAATTTACATTGATGAGGACATCAATCAGAAAAAGGAGGGACATATGTTAGTATGCTTATAATAATAATTAATAGTTGTAGATGTTTTGATGCAGTTACATTGTTACATGTGTTATTCTCATGACTGTTGACTTTTATATATTATTGTGTATTATTGAGTTAGGTCAGTATTTTATGTGTATTCTAAATTATATATATAGGAAGATTTGTTATATGTAGTACTTTTTTCCCTTAACTTTATCCCTTAACTCTGGAATTTGTCCAGTATCTTCCAGTACTAAAAAAAGGTCAACTCACCCTTTCTTGACCACCGTCCCTGTAATAAAAAGACGAAATGTGACCCAAAATACGGCACATGGAAAAGAGCTTTTCAGTAAGCACTTTCCATTGGCAAAAGAGCTCCTCGAGCATCTTTGTCTTTCCTTCTGTTAAAGCTTAAGCTTGCCTAGTAGAAATAAATCGGGTTTTTGTAATTATATACAGTGAGTATTTCATCTACCGAATTCGGAGATAGAGTTTATTATACAACGTAGTTAGCAAATTGGCGCCCAACTACTAATAACCCATTCATAAAGGTCAGTAATAGTTATATCTACTGTTTTTAATCTTTCTGAGTTTCCATTTTCATTAAAACATTCATTTCTACCCGCTTACTTATCCGAATTTCTGAATTCTGAAGTGTACATCCTTCGAGTTGTGTTTATTCAGTTTTTATCTGCGTCCTAGTGGTTCTCGGTGTTCAACTGCGTTCAATATTAAGTTTTATTCGGTTCCGATTCTTCCTTCTTAATTCAGTTTGGTGAACGTTATATAGTTTGTTATTTGTTATTTCCGGATTCAGTGTTTGTTCCAGTTAATTTAAGAATTTTATCACGTTTAGTTTGGTTTGTGGCTCATTGTGTGTCTCGTTCAGTTTAATCCAGCCTTTTATAGATAATTTCGGTTTTTTCGTGTCTCGTTGAGTTTAATCCAGCATTTCATAGATTATTTAGGTTTTTGTGTGTCTCGTTGAGTTTAATCCTGAATTTCATAGATTATTTCGGTTTTTTCGTATCTAGTTCAGTTAAATACAATATCTCATAGTTTATTTCAATTTTACGAGTCTCAGTTTTGTTTTATCAGGTATTTCATTGGTTATTTTGGTTTTTCGGTGTCTCGTGTTTATTCTAGATATTTTTAAAATCGTTTGTCTTGTTTCGGGTTTTTTGTCCCATTCTGTTAATTCCAGTTCGTTCCAGCATTTTATAGATTATTTCGGTTTTTTTGTCTCATTGTGCTGGTTTCTGTTCATTCAAAAGTTTGTTTGTGATCTTGTTTCTTATTTTGGGTTTTTTCGGTTTCTTGGATTTGTTTCATGTTACTTCGTTTTTGTTTCTCTCGGGTATTTCGTGTTTTATTTAGTGTCTTTCAGTTATTTATATTCCGTTGCATCAATTTCAGTTAGTTCTTTCAGTTATTAGTTATTTCTTGTGTCATCGTGTTCCTTCCAGTGTTTTCGTATCATTCCGATTCGGGTTTAATTGGTGTCTTTTCGGTTTAGTACATTCGCATATGAAGTTTAGTATTCTGGTTACCAGGGAATATTTTTGACTCACTCATATTAAGGTTCAACAAGAGTATACTTGGTCTAGCTAATCTTAAGGTTCAAAGTAACTTTTTTTTTTAAATTCACTTCAGCTTAAGGTACAAAGCCAGTATTTTTTATTCCAGTTAAGGTTTCGTAGATTTATTTCTAGTTTTGCTGATTTTATGTTCTCTTATTTATTTAATTAGTTTACTAATAATGACGGGTTTGAATAATTTCTGAAGTTTGCCAATTCCTATTTCAATATTTATTTTTCTAGTTATTTATTATTCTCATCATGGCTACTTCTAGTACGGCTCCACCTCCTGTAGCACCTCCCAAACCTCTTAAATTAGCAGTATCCCCACCATTTTTTGATGGTCATTCTACATCCGATGCTTATAAATACCTACAGCAGTTTGAACTTGCTGCTTTGTCCAATCATTGGGACGAGGATACTAAATGTAAGCAGCTACCTAATTACATGAAAGGAACAGCCCAGGCGTGGGTTTTGCACTATATTAAATCTTTAGGGACTACTGCAGTTACTTGGGATGCTATTTCGAAGGCTCTTCTGAAAGCTTTTTGTAGTGTCGCACAAAAGGACGTGGCACTTGAGCAAATTTTGAATAGAAAACAGAAAGTAGGTGAGTCCCCTGAAGACTTTGTTTATGCGATGTTGGATTTGATGGCCGCATATAACGATAAAATGTGTGAATCACAAAAAGTTCACTATATGGTGAGGAATTTGAGGCCTCATTATATTGAAAAAATTAATTTGTTGGATCCTAAGAAAGTAGATGATGTTCTGTGGGGTATGAGGAAAATTGCTGAGACTGAGTATCTCATTGATAACCGGCAAACAAATTATATGGAAACTTTAACCGTTAGTTTTGAAAATCTTTTACGTGATCATACAAACAAAATTTCTAACCAAACGGAGGAGTTAGGCAAGCAGTATGAGGAAAAAATTAAAAAACAAACTGCCCAGATAGAGTCACTTTTGACTGCCTTAAATAAGGACCCAGCTTCTCGTTCAAATAAGAATAATCGGCAGCAGAATCAGAATTCAAATAACTATGTCCATCCAAATTTTAATACTCAGCCTCCACAACATCAGAATTTTCAATTGCCTTCCGCACCCCCTCAACAATTTCAACAAAATTCTAATTACCAGTATGATCCATATGCATCTGCTCAATTTTATCAACCCCCTCAGAATTCGTTTCGTTTAATTCGGCCAAATCAAAATTCCTATTCGCAGAATTATTCGCAAGGTTTTCCACCTCGTTATTCTGCTCCAAACATTCCTAACGGTCAGTCTGCATACAATATGACGCCAGTAGCTCCAGTAATGGTTTGTAATTACTGTAAGCGCCCCGGTCATCTGATTCGGACTTGCCATAAGCGCATGATTAATAACCAGTTGCGAATGAAAGGCAGTTGTCAGTTGTGTGGTGACACTTCTCACCCGACTCAATATTGCTCTTCCCAACAAACCGAGAACTCGGGAAACGGATCCTGGCGGAACCCGATTCCTGCAGGGTCTCCGCCGAATCTCAATCCAAAAAATTAAACACTGAGACTTTTACTTTATCAATTTCCACTAGTAAAAATTTTGGTCTTACTCGTGTTCAAGCTTTAGCCAATAAGAAGCCGGTTAGTATCATTATCGATAGTGGCTCCAGTGTCTCTATTATAAGTTCTCGCTTTGTTTCAGAATGCAGAGAGTTGTCCTATAATGTTAGAATTGTAGGCGTTACTAATAATAATTCTTTGGTTCAAGGTTGGGCTCCTGTTGAAATTCAATTCAATGGCATGGCTGCTTTCACTTTTAACTGTTATGTCTTAGACGATTTTAAATATGATTTATTATTAGGGACTGATTTTCACAAACAATTTAACGTTGTTTTGAATTATAAATATAATTTTATAGAAGTTGATGGTCAGCAGGTTAACTTAATACCATTTCAGCCAAGTTCTCATTCCATTAATGTTGTAGATACTGATTTAGGTTTACATGATTGTTCTGTTCGTTCAAATTCAGATAAGGTTCATACTGATTTAGCTCCGATTTGTGATTCTAAATCTGTTCCCGTTCAATCCCTTTCCACTTTAATCACTCAGGTTGATTTAGAACCGCGATTTAAACTTTTGAGGAAGACTGTAATTTCTCCAAATTCAATTACTCGTGTACCATGTGACCTCAACGGTACTCATGAACTTGATCAGTCTATTTGTATCATAGAATCTCCAGCAATAGTTCAATTAGGATTATTTATGCCTTGCACATATCTTAAATCATATAATTCAGAAAGCTTAGATCTTCCTGTTGTTAATGCTTCAAATAAAGCTGTTGTTTTAGATGTAGGTTTTATTATTGCTACGGGGTTCGTTAATTATTTTCCAAGAGAATGTAATATCGTGGATGACGATGCTTTAGTTTCTCCTTTAAGTTCTGATTTAGACCAGAACGAACATGTTTCTAAGCTTTTAAATCAAATTCATGAAACAGCAGATTCTTCCGATCGTTTTTTATTGTCCAAAGTTCTAATAAAGTATCAGGACGTTTTTGCAAAACCAGGTGAGGTTGGCTTAATTAACTGCTATATGCATAAAATTACTTTACATGAAGGCGCTCAGCCAGTTAAGAAAGCTCCTTATAGAAAGGCTCCTCATTTAGAGAGCTTTGAGCGTGATAAAATTCGCACTCTTTTAAATCAAGGTATTATTAGACCCAGCCATTCACCCTGGGGCATGGGAGTTGTCATTGTAGAAGAGGGTCATAAAGTAGGCGATAAGAAAACACCTCGTATGGCAATTGACTATCGACCTTTAAATAGACAAATGGAAAAGGATTCGTATCCTTTACCTAATGTACAAAGCATTTTAGACTGGATTGGAGATCGATCCACTTATCTTTCCCTTATGGATATCGAGAAAGGGTTTTGGAGTCTTCCATTAGAAGAAGAGTCGATTCCATTAACCGCCTTTATTTCAAGTTTAGGATTATTTGAATGGCTTCGCATGCCGTTTGGGGTTCAAAATGGACCTTCTGCTTTCTCTAGGGCTATGGGAATAGTTCTGTCTGGTTTAATATGGCAGGCTGTTAATGTTTTTATCGATGACATTATACTAGCCGATAAGACCATATCCGACCACTGCATTCATTTGTCACAAGTTTTAGAGAGGTTCCGTCAACATAATGTAAAAATCTCGATTCCGAAGAGCTCATTTCTGTGTAAGGAATTAAAAATTTTAGGGCATGTAATTACCCCGAAAGGAATTTCTGCTGATCC
>JAQIWV010000225.1:0-10799 GCA_034696705.1 Isotomurus plumosus
AATAACTCTACTTTATTGGAGAAAACTATTGATTACAAAATGCGACTACTCAGCTTCATCAACAAGTTGGTAATAAATTTAACGGCTACTTTTCACAAAGGCGTCTGCTCCTCTTCCTACCGCCAACTCACATCTTCCTATCTCTATATACTACTACATGGTGGGCGCTCTCCACTCCACTCAACTTATACTATGCTACGCTACGCTACACATCACACGGATACCTCCTCGTACTATTCTGCAGTGGGTAAGCTCCTCCAACTGCTGGCTGACTGCTCTCGCTCTACTCCTTCACACACATACCCTCCGTGTGGGTATTGGTTAACTGCAGTTGACTTTGGTCCACCTCAGTTGACTTTCCATCTGCTACTGCAGTGTGGGTCCTTCCCCCCACTCTCAACATGTCTTCGTCGCTCCTCGTCTCTGGGTCTTGGCTCTGGCCTAGGCTCGAGGCTAGGCTCGAGGCTAAGCTCGGGTCAGGATTAATGCTAGGCTTGTCGCACCCCCACATTTCTCCCCCCGATAAAGCCGCTTTATCTTCCGCAAGGTCCAACTTCACTATCTTCGTTACTGGTCGTCGGTAGGTTCCTTTGGGCGTAGTAACCTCCACAACTCTTGTCTCTCCATCTGATCCGGGAAATGTGGCGACGATCCTCCCCATCGGCCAAGAATGCCTGGGTCCGGTGTCGTCCACCACAAGTACAAGGTCGTTGACTTCCAGGTTAGTCTTCGTTTGGAGCCACTTGCTCCTTCTTGTCAACGTCGGTATATATTCTTTAAGCCATCTCTTCCAGTAGTTATCTGCTAACATCTGAGCAGTTCTCCAGTGCTTCCTTAAGTAAAGATCCTCCTTCTGATATTCTCCCCATACCGGTGGGTCCATCCCCCTCTCTCTGGTTCCTCCATTCCATCCTATTAGGAAATGGTTCGGGGTCAAGCACACTGGGTCCTTGGGGTCTATTGGCAGTTCCACCAACGGTCGTGCGTTGAGGAGGAACTCCACTTCCGTAAAATAAACGTAGAGGGTCTCATCCGTCAGATGATGATCCTTTATTACTCCTTCCATGGCTCTCTTCACCGAGCCGACTAATCTTTCCCAAACTCCTCCCATATGAGGTGCTCCTGGTGGATTGAAATGCCACTGAATTTCATTCTGGGCAAGTCTCTTCTTTATTTCATCTGAATTTATTTCCTGTAGAGCTTTCTTCAGCTCCGCATTCGCTCCGTGGAAATTGGTTCCGTTGTCAGAATATATATGGGCCGGTTTTCCTCTTCGATTCGTCATCTTCTGGATTGCCATGATGGCGGAGTCCGTATTCAAAGAATATGCCACTTCCAAATGGACAGCGCGTGTCGCAAGGCACGTAAACAGTGCTCCCCACCGTTTCTCATTTCGTCTACCAATTTTAACTGTGATGGGGCCGAAGTAGTCCAATCCACAGTTGTTGAAGGGGGTCAGTCCCTCCATCCTTACCGCTGGTAAATCCGCCATCCTGACGGTTCCAGGTTTTCCCCTAAGCAACTTACATTTCGGGCAGTCTCTAAAAATCTTCTTGATGGCGTTCATGCCTCCTACTACCCAGTATCGCTGGCGAATCTCATTCGCTACGGTCCGTTGACCCTGATGTCCACACTTTTCATGGACCCACCGAATCACTAGAGTAGTGAAATGGTGGTGCTGATCGAGTATTGCAGGGTGGGTAGGATCCACTCCTAGTAATCCCTTCCCCAGTCTTCCAGTCACGCGGAGGGTATGCTCCTCATCCACGTAAGGTTCCAACTGGAAGATCTTACTCTTCCTTCCGACCGGTCTCCCCCCGTCTAGCAACCGCATCTCTTCCGGAAACGATTCTCGTTGGGCGAGTTTCACTAAAGACTTCCGAGCTTCCTCAAGCTCATCCACTGAAAACTCTTGTTCGTCTAGTTCAATCTGATTCTCTTGATTTCGAATTTCTTGAGCCTTCATCCTAAGTGCCTGGTGGTATGTGGAGCACTTCTTGAAGTTCCACAAATTTAATTCCTCTTGAGCCATCATCACTACAGCTTTAGTCTCCATTTCTTCGGGGTTGACTTTTAGATCCTGTGTGGCTTTCAGCACTGGCCACTTCGACTTATCTTCTTTTATAATTTCAATTCCAACAAACCACCGTCCCTCAGGTCGTAAATCTGTGGGTGTGTTGCTTCTCGTAGCATCGTCGGCTACATTCTCCTTGGTGGGTATGTGCCTCCACTGACTTGGACTTGATGTATCCAAGATTTCTCCAACTCTATTTGACACGAAGGGTTTGAATTTCCGGGTGTCACTGCGGATCCACATCAGAACGGCTGTAGAGTCCGACCAGTACACGGTGTCATCGATCCTAATCTCCAACGTAGTCCGAATTTTCTCAGCTAACCTGGCTCCCATGAGTGCTGCCTGCAATTCCATCTTTGGAATTGTGAGGCTCTTAAGTGGGGCCACTCTGTTCCTCGACATTACTAGTGAAACATTTACTCCAGCGCTGCTCTCCACGCGAAGATAGGCCACTGCAGCAAATGCTTCCTCACTGGCGTCACAGAATATATGCAACTGAATATCTGTGGCGGTGGGGATGTTTACGGAGTAGCACCTGGGAATCTTAACTTCTTCGATCCTGGCCACCTCATCCATCCACACATTCCATCTCTCGTTGAGGTCATCTGGGATCTGGTCATCCCAACCTATCTCTCTTCTCCAAATTTCTTGCTGGATTATCTTTCCTTTCACGATTAGATGGCCCAAAAATCCAAGTGGGTCATAAACCGACATTAGTACCCGCAAAGTCTCTCTCTTGGTGGGTCTTCTCCTTCTTTCCATAATATCTGGGTGTACTTTGTGCATCGTCAGTCGATAAGTGAAGATATCTTCTTCAGCTTTCCACCAAAGTCCCAAAACTCGTCCAGTTGGCAATTCCTCTTTTTGATCGCCGATTTCCTTCAGTTCTTTGCTTCGTAATTCTTCAGGAATCGAAGCGTTTACTCTCTTGCTGTTGCTGTGCCAGCTTGTGGTCTCATATCCACATTTCGCTTGGATGTGGGTCACATCCCCTATCATTTTGATTGCTTTTTTTTCGGTGGGACTGCTCCCCAGGTAGTCATCCACATAAAAATCTTTCTTTATCGATGCACTGGCTTCCGGAAACTTCTCTGAATACTCATCTGCATTAATGTTCTTTACATACTGGGCTGAACTTGGAGAACACGTTGCTCCAAACAGCATCACGAGCATTTCGTACTCGTCTGGAGGACCCTCTCGTCTTGATCCTCTCCAGAAAAACCTCTGTGCCACACGATCCTCTTTCCTTATGAAGACTCGGTGGAACATATCCTTAACATCTCCTGCATACGCGTACTGAAACTGTCTAAATTTAAGGAGCACAGACACTAACGGTTGGTTGAGGTCCGGTCCTGGTAGTAAGGCGTTATTCAAACTTACACCCTCACTTTCGGCTTTGGCGTCGAACACGAGTCTTACTTTGCCTGGTTTGTTTGGATTATAAACTGCGAAATGTGGTAAGTACCACATTTTGTCGTGCTTCATCTCCATTTCCTGTGGAGAAAGTCTTCTTATGAATCCCTTTTCTAAGTACTCCTGAATCTTTTTGCAGTATTCTTCTGCAAAGTCTGCATTTCGGTCCATCTTGCGTTCTTGGCAGTATAAACGATGCAAAGCCATCCGTTTACTCTCCGGCATCTTCTTGTTGTTATCTCGCCACAAGAGTCCTGTTTCGAAGCGTCCCTCTTGTGTGGTTCTCACCGTGGTTGATGCCATAATTTCCAACGCTTTCTCGTCTTCAATCGTTTCTCGTTTTGGAGTCTCCTTCACTCCGAAATCTTCCGTTGAATAATTCTCCTTGATTAATCGTTCCATGGAATTGTCCTCAGCTGAGCTGCAGCTGAGAAGGCACACATTTGATTCTGAGGGTAGGTCCCACCGTACTGGTTGGTCCCACCTTTCCTGTGTGGGTCGATACCCACTCGCCTCAGTGGCTTGCAATTGAACTGCAATATTTATTATTGCAGGCACACTTGTTCTTCCTGCCAATCCCCATCCTAGTTTTGACTGGAAAATTGACATCTCTTTGTCGACATCTACCACTCTCCTTGCACAAGTCAGTCTGTACAAATCATTACCCAACAGTACTTGTGGCTTACGATCTCTGAAGCTTGGGACTGGGTAATGCTGCATCAGTGGGTACTGCCCTTTGAGCTTCTCTGCGTCTTGGGTCACTAGAGGAAGTGGGACGTTGTCAATGGTTCTCATATTTTTCACGTCAAAAGTCTTAGCTCGTTCCCACGGTCCACTAATCGTGCAATTGACTCTTCGGGAGTCATTGCAGTATCTCTTAGAATTCATAGTCTGCATGCAGATCGGATCCTGTTCTCCTTCAAGTCCAAGAGTCTTCGCCAAATCTTCGTCGATGAGGCTGAACGACGAACCCGTATCCACGAATGCCAGACATTCTTCTTCGCCCTTCGGTCCTTTAATCCAGATTGGCAGAACACTAAGCACTGTATTTCCGTTGCTGCCAGTCGCGTTGAGCGCAGTTCCTTGTTGCGGCTGCTGAATCTGCTGAGGAACTTCTGGATTCCTATTTCCTTGATTGTTATTATTCCTGTGTTCTGAGTGCAGTGCTACATGGTGGAAGCCTCGACACTCACCAACCGTGCACTGCTTCTTCCGGCGACAGTCGGCCAACCGATGTCCCGGGATGAGGCAACTTAAACAAAGTTTCTTTTCATTAACAATTTTCATTTTCTCTGGGTGCGGCTTATTCAGAAGGCTTCTGCACTCTCCAGCGAAGTGTCCAGGTTTGTCACAAACGTGACACTTCCGTCCATCCTTCCTGTCATTCTCTTTTTCTTTGTCTTTATCTTCCTTGTCGTCTGTGCCCATTAAGCAACGACCAGACTTATCATTCTTCCTAAACGAATTCTGCTTCTGAGATTTATTTCTGTCCTCCGTGTCCTCTTCAGGCAGTCGGAGCTTTGTGGCTACAGCCACCTTCCTCTGCAACCAACTTGTAAAGTTGCATAAGTCTCGACGGCGATCCACTGATGCCATCGTCCACTCAATCCACTCGGTCTGTAGATCTGTTGGAAGTTTCTTTTCCAAATTTCGAATTAATGACGGGTTGGACAAGTGCGCTTCATGTCCAAGAATCTGTATAGTATTGGTGAGCTGCACCACTTTCATTCCGAAGTCGATGAGCGTCTCATGCTTCCTTGTCTTCATCGGTTCAAACTTTTCCACTTTCATGATCATCGAGCTAATTATGAAGTCCGGGTCTCCAAAGGATTCTTCCAGCACTTCGATAATTTTTGGCACTTGTTCGGGAAAGTTTAACATCAACTGCACCCGAATTAGTGCTTCTCCTTTGAGGCTTTTCCGAAGTCTGTCCAAGTTCTCAGACTCACTAAATCCACACTCCTGTGTAGTTCTCCTGTAGACATTAATGAATTGTGGCCAATCCTCCGCCTTCCCACTGAACTCTGGAAGGAACCTGGAACTGGATTGCCTTGCATACATCTTCGTAATCATCTGAGTTGTGGTATCCACTGTAGCCTGGGCTAGAGGGCCTGACCCACTTGCAGAGGCTTCTCTTTTTGGTTCTGGCTTTGGCTGAGGATCAGTCCCTCCTGACCCACCCATTTTCACTTTCAACGCAGCAGTCTTTATTTTTATCGCTTCGAGATCTGCCTTCGCTTTGGCTTGTTCTGTGGCAATCTTCTTATTGATGGCCTCTAGAGTTGCTTGCGCATTCGCTTCTTCTCTCTCAAACTGTATAAGTTCTTCAGCCAATTTCCTGTCTTCTTCCTCCTGCACTTTGCGTTTGGCTTCCTCTATTATTCTAGCGGCCTCTGCTTCAGCTTTGAGGCGCCTCTGTTCTTTCAACATAGCTTCTGTTCTGGCCTTCAGAAACGCATCACTGTCCTTTTTCCATTTCGCGACGTATGGGTTTGTGGAGACCTCGTCTTCCAAACTAACGTCCTCTTCGTCAGATAAGTGCTGTGAATCTGCGTCTTCATTTAACGCTTCTTCTAAGTCCTTTAGATCGGCGTCCTTGGCGTTCTTTAGACGCGTGAGTCGTCTTTCCATCTTCTCTATTTCCGTTTCTAACTTATCTATTTCATCTACACTTTCTTTTTGGATTTTCTTCAAATCCTTCTCAGCATCTTTTTCCTCCTGTGCAGGGTTTTCTGGGTCACGACCTTCTTGTTTCTGTGATTCCGTCAGTTTCTCTTTAGCAGCAGCAATCTCAAGCTCTGCTTTCCGTGCCGTTCTTCTGTACTGGAATTTCAATTCTGCAATCTTGTCCTCTAAAGATCCTATTTCTTCTTCTGCCTGTACTCTTGCGTGCCTCAACTTAGATGCAACGCTCTTCGTAGAATTCACTGTGATGTGACTGCGGGCCTGAGACTGGGCATCTTCAGCGTCGGCGTCACCATCCTCCTTTCCTCCTTTCAACTTCATTCCTCTTGTGAGCGGCATATCTCACACAAAGAGATCTTCTTTACTGAATCTTCTTACAACGGTTCCGCAGATCCGGTTCGAAGGACCATGAATATCCGAGCGCCACCAGTTTTAAAACCTCACTTCAGGGGTGTAAGGCCTGAAGCGTCCAAACCTTCGATAGCGGATGCTTTAAAACGTAATGGCGACGATATGAATTGGGATTGAGTCCTCGCGTCCTCCTGGTCCAACACGTTACGACGTCAGGAGAGTCTGGATATCTCAATTTCTGCCCTTGTCGTATAGACGACGAACAAGGGTGTCACGAGGGAGTTAAATAAAAGGCTGACAGTAACAATTAACCCGAAAACCCGATTAAATAACTCTACTTTATTGGAGAAAACTATTGATTACAAAATGCGACTACTCAGCTTCATCAACAAGTTGGTAATAAAATATAACGGCTACTTTTCTCAAGGCGTCCACTCTCTTCCTAACCGCCAACTCACATCTTCCTATCTCTACATACTATACTACGTGGTGGGCACTCTCCACTCCACTCACTTATCCTATGCTACACTACGCTATACGTCACACGGATTCCTCTTCATACTATTCGGCAGTGGGTAAGCTCCTCCACGTACTGACTCACTGCTCTCGCTCTACTCCATCACACACATACCCTCCGTGCGGGTATTGGTTGGCTGCAGTTGACTTTGGTCCACCTCAGTTGACTCTCCATCTGCTACTGCAGTGTGGTTCCTTCCCCCCACTCTCAACATGTCTTCGTCGCTCCTCGTCTCTGGGTCTTGGCTCTGGCCTAGGCTCGAGGCTAAGCTCGGGTCGGGATTAATGCTAGGCTTGTCGCACCCCCACACAAACTGTACACAGCTAGTTCAGATAAAAATGAAGTACCATATTGTTTGGTATTTTGATACTTTTCCCACAACAAACTTACAACTTAATACGTAACGTGACTTTTTTATTAGGATATTTACAGTGAAGTCAGTGAATGATATCAGATTTTCACGTATAAGTCTGTTTAAGACTTTTATAAACTCTGAAATTAGATGAAGATTAAAATGTTCTGCTTGTGTTTTGTGATTTGTGACAGCATCGTTCCTGAAGCAAGTGTGCAGTCAGCCAAAGAATGTAGGAGAGACGTGTACAGATGGAACGAAGCCGAGCAAGGCGTACTATTTTGATCAGTTCGAAGAGCGTTGTATGTCCTTCAACTACACAGGCTGCAAAGGGAATCCAAACAGATTTAATGTCTCAGACGATTGCATAGATTCCTGTCAAGTGGCCTGGCTCCTGAAAAAGAACAAGAACGAACCAGATCCAGACGTGGACATTGCGAAACTCCGGAAAAAGTCTGATTGCATGTTGTCACCGGAAAGAGGACCCTGCAAGGCTTTGATTACTTTGTGGTTCTACAGTGTCGAGAACAAAATGTGTATGGTCTTTGGGTACGGCGGATGCAATGGCAATTTAAATCGATTTGACTCTGAAATTGAATGCAAAAAGTTTTGTGTCGCGACCTGACAAATATTAAATGCAGATGAATAAGAATCCTGGAAAAGATCTTGAAAGTGGATTTAAATAATTGATAGTTATACTTTATTTCGTATGAAAATACAAAAGCGTTTTATAAAATAAATATTGTTATCTCATTGTGCAAAAATCGCATTAATTAAACATTCTCTCTGGAACATTAGGGGGGGGGGGGATAAGTCACAGGACTACACTGTACACCAATAATTCATTTATTTGTGGGTAAACTACGAGCAGTTTCCTGTAAATTCTAGCTGACCATAGTGTGTGTGTGTACCATTGATCTACATCAGTGGTTTGTACCCAAATATGTTAGTTATCTACCTTGTACCAGTTGTACCACTTAAATCGCTCAATCTACTTTTGACTGAAATATATATGAAATTATGCTGTAAAAGTCTGGTTGACTAAATTGTGTTTGAAGCAGCTGCATTAAATATACATTATAGTTTATAGTGAATGGTCCACTACTTTAAATATAAGTCTTACACGTTACACTTTTGTTTTTGTAATTGAGAAAAAAGTTAAATATTGATAATAATAGTATTTATCATTATTGTTAGTTGGTAGCATTTGTTGGTGGTGGTATTTGGCTGTAAATTGACTGGATGAATGGTAAAAATATGTTTCAGGGAATACACTTAAGTTTTCTGGAATTTAGGAGCTGGGCTGGGTCTGACATAATCAGGATCTACGTAGTCTAGTGCTAACAAGCATCGCCCTGGCGCAGGACAGTCGCCATAATAGTCACTCATATTTCCACGACCTTGTTTTCCGATGGTACTGACACTGCTGCTGTTTGTGTTGGTGGTCAACGTGCCATTTTCGATCTCCACTTGTTCTTCAATAGGGGAAGAATGTCGCTTATTTCTACAAAAGTCCTTCATGATTCTTTGCTCGATTCTCCTGTTGCTGCTTGCAGAACCGACAGAGCCATGAATGTGGTTGAAGTTACCAAAACTGTTGGAACTCAGGGTAACTGATCTACTGCTTAGGCTGTTATTACAGCCATCGCTTGATTGGAGTGCTTGACGGCTGTGAGAAGATCCTCGCTTGGGGCTTCGATTGGATTTGTCCTTTTGAGCTGACCTCCATGATAAGCCCTGCAGAAGGATTAAGTTAATTAGAGACTTATGTTTTTCATTAAGTTGTAATTACTAAAGTAATCCCTACTTACCACAAATAGATTTGAAACTGCGAAAAAGTAGTGAACGAAAATATGTTGTTTTAAATTCCAGTATAGAAGTACAGAGAGAATCTGAACCATCAGGATTAACGTGCCAATGAAATTCTGATTCAAATCAGATTGATCTCTGGATAAGAGTGAAACAGAATATTATATTATACAGGTCTTGTCTTTTCAAGGCAAAGTATGTTTGAGTAATAAAGTACCTGATGTTTGTCGAGGGATTGCTACTTTTACCACTAACCCTGAGGTAAGTCTTGTAGTGAACTGCAAATATGATTAAATTGGAAACACAGAATGTCGTGAAGAATGTGAGAAGGACTGGGGAACTTTGGTGGAGAATGAATTCCTCTGGAGGAGAAGGCTGAAGAGATTCCACGAAGAAGACAGTTAGGAGAGGGAGACTGAGAGTAATAAGAATCACTGTTAATGGAATCCACCGAGACATGTTCTCCAGCCACGGGTACATCTCGTGAATGTCGTAGATGAGAAGTTGTCTCCAGATTCGCAAGGATTTGATGAACAGAGTAAGTGTCAAGTAGACAAGAGCAACTGCTCGAGACTCGGTCTGTGGATAACAAAATAACAATGCATATTAAAATTTAAAAATCAAACACTCTCTTCAAGTAATTCTGTCTCAGCAATTTAAAAGCCAAATCCCCAAATGTAAAAACCTCCAGGAAACTTACAATTAATTAAAATGACTTTTCAACTCACAGAGATGCAACAAGTTAGCACCTAAGAATTCAATACACAAACCACCTGAATTAAATTTCCACACTTTAATTTACGAGTGACTGGAGAGTCCACAAGACAAATAAGATTAAGTAACTGTCTGTAATGAAATGACGATCTTAAAAAGACAACATGCATGAAGACACATACGCAGAAAATCGCAGGAGAGCTTATGCATGAAAGTAGTAAAACAAAAACAAATCTCCTGAGCAATGTGAAGTCTTGTAGCCTTACCAGTATGAAGAAATATTGCAAAAACATTGGGGAAGCACCTTGAGATTTCCACTGTCTATTTATACTTGCAAACCCGTCTTCCAAGAGATCCCAGAGACGCCCTATTCAATACGAAGAATACGAATGACTCAAAAGTTAACTTCTAAGATCTTCTCATGAATGTTAGCGCCTTCTCCAGATTATCATCCACATGTTGTGCAATCAACTTCTATAAAGGGTTTTTCCATTACTGCAACGAGACTCTATTACTGTACATTTCTCTACTAGCCACATATCCAACATCCAACATATCGTGCTAAGCCTTCCCCCGACTTTTCCCGTCCAGCCCAACACACAGCTTAAGCACAAACATACACGCTTACAACATAGAACTCGACTTAAGCAGAATACTCTTGCTAAGACACAGCTTCATCGCTTCATGATTATTGTAAGTACTTATATGTGAATTCCCTAATGACCGAGTTACATTTTAAAATGTGATAACATTTATTTAACTAATGTGTCATCCAAAGGGGAAGTTCAAGAAGATCAATATTACGACACCTGTTGCATAATCAAGTCTAGTTGAACTCATCATAAGCAGATGGCTAAGGACTGAACTGAGACCATACAATATTT
>JAQIWV010000226.1:0-10798 GCA_034696705.1 Isotomurus plumosus
CGCTGTAAGTTTCGAGGGGGAGGTATGATATCTGCTAGTAAGGATCTACGAAGACGCACTGGACGAGGGCGATCAGATGAGTTATCGGGAGCACGGGATGAACGGTCCATGAGACTCGAAGGAGAAGAAAGGAATGAGTGGCTAGTGATATTATTCTAATGATTAAGTGAACTACGGGCTAGATAAGAGTTTTTGTTTTAGCGAGAGCTAAGTCGGAGTAGCCTTATCTCTGTCTGGAGTTGATGGATTTCTTCTTGCATTTGCGTTGTGTATCTGTGAGTTGAATAACTTTATCACAGATGTCCCCTGGAAGCGGGGGAGGTGGAAGTGGCGTGAAGACCATGCTGCTAAGTCGCATTTCAAGGGACGCAACTCGGACTTCCAAGGATGTTAAGGCTGCAGGAGCTGCCTGGGTGGTTGATTTGTTCAGGAAACTAAAAATTCCATAGACTCCAGAGTAACTGTGTGAAGTACTTCCACATAGGATGCGATGAGTTAAGATGAGGGGTCAAGAGAAGGTTGTGAACGAGGGGAGGAGAAGGCTCCCGATTGTTATGAGTACTTGGAGGAGGAGCAGACCTACCCCCACGAGGGCGATGGAACCTTGCACGGGGAGGGCGATCATGGCTGTGTTCGGACATAGTAAGAGAATGTGTTCTTAGGTTTCCTAATGGTCCAGTGGAGGAGATAACAGAGCTACTTGTTGTTCAAGGCGCCACACCTGTCGAATGAGACGAGTAGATATCTGAGCTTCTCTATTTAAGCAGTTTTCTAATTCAATGACTCGTGAGTGCAGAGAGTCGAGTCGTTGTCCAATTCCCGTAGTGGTGTATGCGAGGATCTCATAAACCGTTGACATCAGTGTTAGAAATGGGTTCCAGAGGTAGTTTGAAGGCATAAGGGAGGCCGAGACAGGAAAGATGAGGGCTGGAATGACTGGATTAAAGACAGCGTCGTCGCGTTCAATAGGAATAGTAATGTGTGGATTTGCAGGTGTATTGGTCCGTTATGAAGGTGTAACCGTGGCGATGGGTGTGGTCATGTTTAGATTGAGCTAGGGTTGTCGTTTTTTACGTTTAGAAAGAGGACCAGGTAAGAACCTATTTGCGGTCGTTCGAGTCCGAGCTGCTGGTAGAGGAGGGGGAACATGATTGCAACTGATCGCCTTTCCAGACCTTCTGCTTCATTAACCGTAGTAGACGACAAAGTTTGGGTAATGATGCATTCGTCGCCAGGCACAGAGGCAGGAGAAGATGACCTTTCTGGCAATCTGATAAAAGACGAAGGGGGTGCATGCATATTTTGTGAGGATTCAAAGCAGTAGGTAGGGGAAAGACATGCTTCAATAACCCATCGATTGCTGTTGCTTGGTCTTGACACAGCTCCGAGACTTCTGCTGTAGCTTCCGTGCTGGACGTCTTAAACGCTTTGAACTCATCCTGAAGCTTCAGGAGTAATTGTTGAGTGTTAACAGATTCAGGGGAGTCGTGATGAGTGTGTTCCTCAAACCTGGTAATCAAGCTATTCATTTTGTCCATCCACTGATACAGGCTGACCACCAGTGTGCTAAAGAATGGCCACAAGCAGCTTTTGGGGTTAAGATTGTGACCCCTAGGAATGCCAAGCCGGGAGTGCGTCACGTCCTCATATGGGTCCTTAGGAACAGTTGGTCTGGGGTGAAAAGGACGAGAACTGAGCATGCTGCATGGATGCTCCCTGAGAAGTAGATGGTTGAGGATCAGTTATTGTCGTGACTGGAAACGGGGTCGGTGTGTGATCATCCCCACGGAGCCTTGGATTGGAACGACGAGACATGATGTTTGTGGATGAAGAAATGGCGAGTAAACGTTTTCACGCTTGAGTCGGAGATTTATGTAGATTCAGAAAGAGAAAAAAAAATTATCAGCAACAAAGTTATAATATTTTAATGGCCGGAGCAGGATCAAAGGTGATGTAACTGCTGATTGTTGGGGTTCGCTCTTAGCTTCATAGAGGTAATGGTGACTTGATCTTTTGTCGTATGTAGTACTGCGGCTCGTCGTAGAACTTGCAGTATCAGCACAATTACGAGAAGCATGCATGACATCATGCAGAGTAATAAAATGCTCGTTATTAGTTCTACAGCATGAAGCTCTGATTCAGCTCTTACTACAGGGAAGATTGGTACCGGGATGCCGCATACCCTGTAGCCTAAGTAAATGACAACCAACAAAAGTACGACTCCCAGTGCTGTCGAGAGAGCGGACATGTGGGAGCCGTATTGCATAATAGGTGAAAGGTAATGGCAGGAATGGCTTCCATGTCTGGGACAGTTAGGTTAACGTCGGATATTGTTTGTCTCCGCTTGGTATTGAGAACAGTGTCCATGTCTGAGAAAAGAGTTGAGTTGGTCAACACTGTGTGGGGAAATGATACAAAGGCTGATGGAATAGTGTGATGAAATGATGTTATATCTGGGTATTCGGAGGCACATGGGAAGTCTGGTGTGAGTAAGACCATGTGGTTGTCATGGCCACTCACGTTGGCATAGCAATGACACGGTAGTTGGTGATGGAGATGACCCACATCTGATGAATAGTGAACGGTTCTTGAGCCATGTGGGCATTCGATGTTGACTGGATTTAGTGCATTTGCGATTACAAAGGTGGTAGGATTCAATTGTAGTACAGTAAGTGGGGGTGGTTGTTGAGATCTACATTACTACAGACGTTATTCAGCTCCTCTACCGTTGGATTACCTCCAAGAGCGGTTGATATGCAGAGATTGTCATGAGATGTATGCTGAGGGTATCTAGGAACTTGACACAACCTTGACACGAGAGGACTACAGGATATGTCTGATGTACTGGTGATGGGGATAACACCCCATTCTGATGTTATTGCATGCGTGGCTTTAATATCTACGTGGCAGGTGGTACCATGGAAAGCAAAAGGTACTGCATCTAGCTTCAGAAGTTGGAATTTTCGACCGGTGGTAACGATGGGAACCTTAATAGTAAGGAGTATCTTTAAAGGAGAGATGAGGCAGGAGGCTAGTGGAGATTGGAGGTATTGGGATATGCCGTGAGCAGGCAGGGTGATTGATTTGTTGAACCTCCGCAGATTATTGGATAATATGAGAAGGTCCTGTGACAAGGTAAGGTCTGAAATGACAGCTCCCGGGATGATGTGACTGCGACAATCACTGAGGATTTGTATCCAAGCGCTGGTTGATAATATTGCATGCATAGTGGCAGCAACTTGGACTAGACCCTCAGTTTCATTAAGGAATTGCTCTTCGAGTTTCTTTTCGCCTCTGGCCAGCAGATAAGCAGCTTGAAGGGCAGCATGGTTCGACCTTAGTTTGAAATTCATTAAGGACGATAGTTTCTTGGATGAGGACCTTTTGATCAGCTATGATTTGGTTCCGTAGTGAAGATGCAAAGTCTGTGAGTCTCTGTTCGTGGACGAAAAGTTCGTCGACGGAGCTTTCCTTCCAGAGCCAGTCCGCAACACCAGTTGTAGAAGGAGCCGATGAAATCCAACGATCTCTTAGATCGACGAGGTGGGAAGTATGTCAGGTTCGGGGTGATGTGTCGAAGAAGTAAATGTGTCTCCTTCACTATGGTGTTAAGCACATTTAACGAGGGAATGTCCGGGTTGTGCTCAATTTTGGAGAATTGTTCCAGGGCCTGAAAGTTGGGTATGGCCATCTCATAAATTAAAGGAACAGATGACTCGTGAAATTGCATCGGAATTATACGAGTAGCTATCCCAGTTAAGATTTTTATAGGAATATCCAGGGCAGGAGGCATGGGGGCAGTCTGAGACGTCGTCAAGATAACCACGAGTAGGCAGTAAGATGGCCACATATTCCCTGCGTCAGTCCGTGATGGTGCGTGTTTTTCTTGGCCGGAGGTTGTATCTTGGAAGTTCAGTCTGAATATCTTCAGTGGCGTGTTGACGTAGTGGAGGAGTGGAGGTGCCGTCTTCTGGTTGTGTCGCTTCTTCGGTGGGTAGGTGAGTTATGTCTGTGAATATGTCTAACTCGTCTACAATTGTTGGAACAAGACTGGGTGTCTTATTGTTGATTATTAGGAAGGGGCATGCCGGGGGTTGGCAGTTCGCCGTCCTCACATGCAGAGCTGGTTGCTGTGTGACCATCTTCTACAGCCTGTGGCGGGGACACGGGGGGAACATCAGGGGCGATGATGCTTTCCATTCCCTCTTGAGAATTGACTTCCACACACAGGGAAGCTGGGTCTCGGGGGAAGTATTTCGTGAGTTTCTCTACATGTACCTTTTCACGGTGTCCTGTTCCTGTAGCTAATTGTATTATGGCGTTGACGTCTGTTGGGAGAGCTATGATGCGATAAGGACCCTGATAGTAATGCTTATTCAGTTTAGGAGAAAGCCCAGGCTTCCGAGTGGTTCGGCGACATGCTACGAGGTCACCCACCGAAAAGGAATGGTCTCGTCGCGTGGCGTCGTGGTAACTTGCCGAAGTTACTTGAGATATTTCAATTTTTTCTCGTGCTATTTCACGAGCTTTTGCTAACGCATTTAGAAGGTCATTGAGATCAGGGAACTCGGTTTCAGTAAACTGGGACTCCACCGGCAAGGAGGGTTCTCTGCCGTAGACCAGAAAAAACGGGGAATAGGAGGTTGTGCGATTGACGCTGGAATTAATCGCGAATGTGATAATGGGTAGTTTTTCACACGAATCCGTTTGCTGTGAGTTTACATAAATGGAAATGCAGTCATTTATGATCGCATGGGATCGCTCAACTTGACCCTGCGATGCTGGGTGATAACAGGAGCTAAGGCTTTGCTTAATACCTAGTTGCTTAGCAACCTGTTCAAAAAAGTCAGAGGTGAATACACTTCCGTTGTCGCTTTGAATGATGTGAGGAATACCATGCCTGCATATGATGCATTCTATGAGAAACTTTACGAGTGTAGGTGTGTCCGCTCTTCGAACAGCTCTGCTCTTCAACCACTTAGACACGTAATCAGTAGCTGTTATGATAAGTTTATTTTGCTTTTTGGAGGTAAGAAACGGCCCCGCAACGTCTATTTGAATCCTTGAGAAGACTTTCTCTGGAACTGGTAGAAATTGCATCCATGAGTCCATGGGGCTTCTGCTTCTCAACCTTTCTCAGCTGACAATCGTGACATGAGCGAACATACTCAATGACATCTTTTCTTAGGTGAGGCCACCAGTATCTTCCTCTGACTGTGTCATAGGTTTTGGCTATCCCACCGTGACACGCAAGAAAGGAATCATGGCATTCTTGCAACACTGTTTCCTTGATGGACTCAGGGATGACTACTGCATTTTTGTCATTACGATTATAACGAAAGTATAGTATTCCGTTTTTTTGAAGGAAATTAATACGGAGACGGTGATAAAACTCGTTATTTAAATTTTGAATTATCTCCAGTATGGCAGGGTCTTCATTTTGGGCCTTGGCTATGTCGATTACGCCGATCTGGAGCAGTGGAACCTCATATACTTCGTCACTGTCAGTGGGTGTGGTAGTGGGAAGCCTACTGAAGCAGTCAACGAGTTCGTGTTTCTTGCCACTTATATGGTGAATTCCTGATATATCGTATTCGAGAAGCGTGAGTGCGATACGACTAAGTTTAGGACTCAGCTCTTTTTGAGATGACTTAAGGAGGAAGCAACAGGCATGGTTATCCGTATATATTTTTATTGGAGTACCGTAAATAATTGACCTTAATTTCTGCAGGCCCCATGCAATAGCAGTCAATTCTAACTCCATAGTTGGATAATTCCTCTCGGGTGTACTAAGGGATCTGGAGACGAATGCGATAGGTCTTTCGTGACCGTGCTCATCAACCTGGAAGAGGGCTACACCGAGACCGAGTAGAGACGCGTCTGTTTTGAGTAGAGTCTCATGGTTTGAGTTGAAGTGCCCAAGGATAGGTTTGGAGAGAATAAGAGTTTTAAGACGGTCGAAACTTTCTTGGGCTTCAGGATTCCATTTGAATTTGGTTTTACCAGGTGTCGCGAGTAGCTGGAGGGGTGCGGCGATTTTAGAAAAACAGTGAATGAATCTACGGAAGTAACTAAATAGTCCCAGAACCTGTTTGGTTTGCAGTGGGGTAGTTGGGGGGACAGCTTACTCACACCCGTTAATTTAAGTGGATCAGCAGAGATTCCGTGTTCGCTGATGACGAAGCTCAGAATAGTTAAGGACGGATACATTAAGTGAAACATTAAGTTTTTCGGCTGGAAACGGAGATTCTCTCCTTGCAGACGCTCGAAGAGAAGCTTAAGTTTTTCGAAATGTTCAGTCTCTGTTGCGGACCCAAGGATGACATCGTCAACGTAAACAAGACATATTTGATTTTTCAAGTCTGTTAGAATCAGGGTTCGCTATTCAGCAAAAAACCATCAAATATTTGGTGGATTTTTGCTGATTGCTGCATTGCTGATTGCTGCAATGGGTTTTTGCTGCAATCCTATTGCCATAAGTTAACATTATGGCTCTAACTCTATGCAGCAAAAACCCACTGGTCAGGTGCTGCGCTGCATTGGTTTATACCAGTTTGCAGCAATAAGCACTGCTCATTGCTGCATACCCACGGCGAACACTGGTTAGAATCGTATCTAGTAGTCGATTAAAGGCCGCGGGTGCATTGGACAAGCCGAATGGGAGAACTGTGGGTGCGAACGTGCCCTCGCGGCATATAAGCGTTGCCTTTCTTTGTGCGTCGGGAGACATAGGAATTTGCCAATAACCGGCTGAAAAGTCGATGGTGGTAAAATACTTAGATCCTCGTAACTGGTGGAATATGTCGTCTATACGAGGGAGGGGGTAGTTGACCTTTCTGGTAACCAAGTTGAGACTGCGGACATCAATAACGAAGCGTTCGGCTCCCCAGGTGCCGTCGGGATTCTTCTTGGGCGCAAGGAAACATGGACTACTCCAATCCGACTGTATGGGTTTAATCACTCCCAAATCCAGCATCCGATCGATGTGGATTTTTATCTTATCATGCACTAGTGGAGGGTGAGGAAACTCTCTGTGTTTGATCGGAGGGGAGTTTCCCGTATCGATGTCAAAGGTCATTCTTGGTGTTCGGCCCAGGTCGTACTTGCCCCATTGGAAGAGATTGGAATGATTCAAGAGTAAGGTCATCAGGTTAGCTGCCGTTGAAGGAGAGAGTCCAGGGTTTACATTGAGTTTGGACAAGTCAGCTAGTGGTGTTTCCGTTAATGTGGAAGACGAGCTTCCAGGTGACTCGACGATGGCAGTAGCGGATTGAATGGGAACTGGTTGAATTTGCACGGCCTCGTTTGTTGTGAAGGAAAGGTTAGCTTTGAGTTAGACCCTCCATCATAGTGGAGATTATTTCTTCTCATTGTATTTTGGAAAGTTATTGCCAATAAGGTAGCGTATGCGTTGTACGAAGAGAGATCCCTTTTCATCAGGAAGCTGCTTTTTACCTAATATCTGAATGATAGAGGTAGACTCAGACACCTCCATAGGGCAGTTCTGAAGAAATCTGCTTATAAACTGATTCCAGCTGACATGCGGATTCATAAGGTCATTGTCGTGAATGATGAAATACTGTTGGGCTGTTAAGTTGTTAAAGGCGAGAGGAAATGCAAGTTTTTCGTCGTTCGTCGAGACGTTTTGCTGCTGCCCACAACTCGTAGCGTGAAATGAAGAGTCTTAGGCACGTTTTAGACAGTTCGTGCATGTACTTCGGCATCTCCATGGTAACGGTACCAGGACGGAAGTGATCAGTGTGTAATGGCTGAAAGGCTTCAAACGTGGATGGAATTGACGGCTGATCAGAATTAGAACAGAACGAAGTATCCACGGTTGAGTGTGCGGGTGTTGGAAGGGTGCGGTGGAGGAAGGATGTCGCCACGTCCGAAGATGCTCGTGGTATGAATGGTCGTGAAGCAACTGCGTGATCGCGTAGGGTTTGTGGGGCTCGAGAGGGTAGATCGTGGGCCGTATTCAAGTGTCGGTCAATGGATATATGTGTGGTACTGCAGTAAGTGTGCGTTTGGCTGGACTCCCGGATTTAACTGGAGTCTGAATCCGGTTGTGACGTAGTGTGAGGAGCGGTGAAGTCGGTGGGGACAGCGAGTGGGGGTCTTGAGTGAAAAATATTGCGCTCAGAGGTTGCCTGATGATTGTCCTTGGGGGTCGCTGGTGGTGAAGTGCCGTCACTTGTGTATTCTTCTGACGTGTCTGCTTGGTGTCTTGATTTGCACGGAGTAGGTGGTCGGAAGAATTGGACACGTTTTCGGGGAGGAGGGGATGATGAGGGATGAGTAGAGGATGAAACACTCTGTGACGGAGTTTGAGACTGCGTAAAAGGCAAGGAGGGGGTGGAGAATGACTGAGAAATGTCGTGGGAGAGACAGATCTGATTTCGTGTCGAATCCAGATTAGACGTCGTCGTATGACTACTTCCTCGGCTGGAAGGGGATTTCGTGTCCTGATATACAATGTTTGCTTGAGGGTATGTTATTGGGTTAGTCCCCAAAGGTCTGTCAATACGAAACAGAGCTTGGATTTCCGGGGGGAAATTTTGATGAGGGACGGGAGATGGTGAGGGGCCGGATACCACACATGGGAGACTTGTGGGTGGACCTGAAGATTGGGATGCTGTTCGTAGTGGGGATGAAGTTGATAGTGTATATTCCGTGTAGGCAGGTGTATGAGTGGTCGTAGTGGATTGAGGACACGGAAGAGTGATCGTGGGAACAGAGGTAGGAGTACGCGGTGGGAGTACTGCCGGAGGGTTTGGATCACGTAGTGGCATAGGGGGCAATGATCTAGGCAATTGTGAAGCCGTGGGAATGTTGAGACCTGTTTGCGTACCTGAGAAATACAAGGCTTCCTCGAGGGCCGCACTAAACAGACGTGGACGGTTACCAGGAAGGAAAGGGGGAAAGCTAGAGATGTGGGATGGGGCTGATGAGAAAGGAAAGTGTGCCGTGGGAAGCGGTAAATTTGGCACAGCCATTGGGCCTAGGAGAGTTGAATGTGCAATGGGGTCAGACGGTGCGTGTCTCCCAGGGTTCAATGAAACAACAGTGACGTCACCGTCGACGGAAGTGTCGGAGGGGTTTTCCGACAAGGCACTGCAGCTGTCCTGGCCATCGATGGGGGAGAGCAAATTGGACGCAACCGCAGGAGGCTGGTAGGTAGATGATGAGTTCAGGTCTGAGTTACCAAGGCGACGAGAGTTAGCGGGTGTGAACGTCATTTCGGTGTTACTGGTAAGGTAATCATCGGAGCGAGAGGAGCCAGATGAGAGGGGTATTGGAAGTGGAGGAAGTAGTGTTGTAGGGGTGCATGGGAAGAGTATTTCAGACGGAGGATTAATCCCCGAGGAAGAAGGAGGAGGCATAGGAATAGGAATGCTGTTCGAATTTCGGCGAGGTGGCCACGGAGATGCAAGGGAAGATGCACTGGTGGGTGGGGCGGGGTCCAGAGGGCCTAGAAGGGATCCCCGATGCACAGAGATGCTCGGCTGTGAAGAGTTCTGACCTTGGGATGAGACCTGAGGAGCCGAGGGTGTAACGGGGTCCACAGGTGACTGCAGACTGCGTTGTCCAGCTGATGCGTCACGTAGAGTTTGAAGCCGGTCGAGGAGACGTTGGTGTTCTCCAGCGTCTTCGTCAATAGTGGACGTAGCCGCGCTACGAGCATCGTCGTCCGTGCGGAGGTGAAATGTAACTTCCGGGGAGTGGTTTGAGGACGAAATGGATTCTTCAGCAGTGGATTCGAAGCGAGACGAGTTAAAGAAATTTGCAAACCTTCCCAGGAATGAATTTCCAGGGGTAGAGGACATGATGACGGAAAGAGTGGTACTGTGAGGGGAGGAGTGCTATTGCGAGAGGGTGTGACGAGGAGGGTAATCTTAACGCATCTCCACCAAAATGTTAGATATTTAAGCGTCAGATGATAGTGGAAATGAGATATGCTGATGAGAAAGAACGATCGAGAGAATTAGAGATGTTGGTTTTAGGTCTGTCGCAGTTCGACTGACATTTATTGTTAAGCAAAAATAAGAAATCATCATAACATTATGTGAGGAGAATTAGCCTAAGGGACTTGCACTTTGTGTTAGTATTCCTAACAATTTGAGTCACTCAACCATCCTCAAAGTCTCACCGTACCTTACCAATGGGAGTATTTATGTAGTCTTTTGATATAAACGCAGATGTATTCTAATTTGCAAATTTGTGGGCAGTTGTTACTTTAGCACATTGAGACAGAATAATAAATAGACATATTTTATTGCATGCCGTTATACTGTCTGTCGAAATCACATACATAAATTACTTTCAAATAAAGTTCACTTTTAATACTCGCAATTAAGCAAGAGTGAGTGAAGTAGAACTGCTGGAAATTGAAATTTATGTATGACGATCGTGACTACCTTTCGTCCTTTTTTCACAGTGAGCGTTAGCAAACATGAAGGAAAAGATAAATTAATTCTAAAATTAAGAACTGGTTTTCCAAGTGTGCTGAAGCAAAGGAATGAATATCTTAAAGACATTTTTGCAGTACTGCTTAACAAAACAACATGTAATAAAATCCAGTAGAAAGCGTATAAAAGGTTTGTAGTTGAAGAATATTCCTTCAGTTTACTTTGGAGAGTCGAAGATACTTCAAGAGGAAAACATTCCAGCTGGAAAATGTTAAGAAAAATATTGAACTTCTGAGTGGTCTTTCTATGTCTCATCATTTCTTGCTGGGGATTTGTTTACAATGCAGTGGAATTTGCAACTGAAATCATTTCATGTGCTCCACTAACAC
>JAQIWV010000227.1:0-10792 GCA_034696705.1 Isotomurus plumosus
GCGATAGATTTTCTGCAAATACCTGGCTTTCCCCAGGACCAAGGGATTCATTACGAAGGCCAGTGTAAATTAAAATTTGATCTTCTAGGCCTCTCCTCCAAATTGTATAATACGCACTCCTGGAACCAAAATTCAGGAATGCTCATTTTCTAGCTTGAATTGGACACATCTTCTGTCTCTGTCTCATTCAGTTCAACTTACCCATCCAACGGATTTATAGCGAAACTCTCTATGATTGAGTTTCCATTCGTAAAAACTACTTCAGGCACTATCTGATTGTTATCTTGTCTTTTAATCTTCAGTCTCGTGACCGCCCAATCCTTTCTGTTGCCCCAGTACAGGTGATTCTTGTACAGAGACAACCCCTCAATAGCCCCTCGTGTGCGATTTACTTCATATAAAATTTCATATAAGTTTAAATCTGCTCGATTGGTCATCAACATCATCATAATTCATTAAGACATTAATAAAAACTCAACTATAAATTAGTGAACAAGTTGGTCTTGTAAACTGATGACTTTTCTATTCTACAAAGCTGGCAGTTAAATTAAGTGATGCATACTAACTTGAGTACGTCTCCGTTGTTTGATTAGTTCTGAAGCTGTACGATAAGATGCTAGAACTACTGCTATCGACTGATGTGAAGAACATCCTGTCATTTTCAGCGTCACTGGCGATAAACTTGATTCTCCTCCTTTGGTCTTGGGAAGTAAGAGGAACATTTACTGTGGCATTCAGCGAATTCTGGAAGAACATGATGCTGTTCCCATTTGCCACCAAGAGATCTGTGGAGAAAAATTATTCAAATCATTTGTTTTTAATCAAATCTTCTAGTACCTCTTTTATTTTAGTCACATCATTACTGTTTTTTTCTTGATGCTGGTTAATACCTGAGAAAATTTATTTAATACTTTCTGAAACTCACCATAGTCTTCAAGTTGGGCTCCATTTACAAAACTGTGAAAATTGACTGCAGCAACTAAGATCCACCACTTCATTGTTTTCATTTTCACTTCCAAAATTAAATAAATTGAATTAATTTTTCTCGCATTTGTCTTTTTTCTCTCTTAATTTCAAAAAGAAAGAAAATAAAACTAAAACTACTAACAGAATATTATAAATATAAAGCTCACACTGAAGACTCGCACAGCTTGAGTGCACTCTGCACTTTAATTTGTATGGATGAAATAAAATAACTTTCCTGGTATTAATAATAGCAATACGTAATTTTTCCACGCAAATATAGGCGACTGTATTTTCTCCTTGGCACAGGGTTGGTGATCAAGGTTGGAGTAAATAAACAATGCAGAGTTTCTTTAAAAAAAAGTTAATTGGGCACATTAGAAGGAGAAGGAATCTGCCAATGAAGGAGGTCCGGAGTGCACTGAGAACAGTTCTCGCCACTTGACCACCTGCTGGTCCTTTCGATACACGAGATGTCGCACACACACTTACTCTCTCCTTTTAACTTATAAAACTTTTTCATAAATTACCCATCAATTCAACAAGTTTATTCACTCTCATTTAGAAATTCTGAATAAAAAATATGAGATAGATTGTGCTCGTACTACTAATCTCCGAGTCAGCAAGGATCAAGGTCACCTGATGGTCACCGAGAATATTCCCATTAACATAACGCACTGAATGTGTTAGTAATGTAATAATTATGTTGGTTTGGAGCAAAATGAAACAAAGTGTAAGTAGACAGAGTCGTAAAAGGGTAAAAGAGAAAAGTCACGTAGTTTGTTGACAAAGTAATGTCTTCACGGTTAAGCACGGCTATAAAAGCAGAAGATTAGTCACACTTGTAATTATTTATATTCTTGTTATGCTAAGTCAGTCGGTGTTGATGTCGAGAAAAAATGTATCACTTTGCGTAGCAACCATATTAAACTTGACTTCTAAAATTGTTTTTGATCACATAGACGTCCATGTCTTGCTTTATGTTAAGGTAAAGTCATCAATAAAGACTTTAATAGTAGTCTTACGCTAGGTCTTCTATAAGACATGCCTTCAATAAATCTTAAAATCAAATGTTCTTACTTAGCACTCACTCAAAATTCATCAGGCTCATTTTGTACTCTTTCACAAGCAAAAAAGCAATTATAGAAATACATGCGACTATATTTTCAGTTTCCTGTCCACCTCATTTAGATGAATTAATTAATCATACGATAGAAAAATCATAAATAGCTAAAAGCAAATGCCAGAATAGGAACAAAATGGCAACTAAAAAGTTAGGAAAGTAAATAAAATACTTTAAAAAACGGCGTGAGTTATTCTTGAACTTACATTCATCAATTTTCGTGGATGATAAGAAGATGAAGACAAAAACCCAATCATTTTAATTCAGAGTACCTATTTGCAAGAACGTTTTAATTTTAATGTTGATCATCAGACGTCTTAATATTAAATTGAGCTATTTAACAAAAGTCTACCTCTTTAATAGCTTTTATTGATTTGTGGACTTTTTCAACCCTAAACCCTTAAAAACTTTATAAAGAGGTTTAAATTATTTTTTAAAAAAAACGTAAATATGAATGTTATACTTTTTCGGTTAAGTCGTACTTATTTATTTCATACTCCATGCGAAGCTCCATGACTCGGATTCAGGATTAAGTCACCTGTACGTGTGGAGGAATGGGCGACTCACAGGGAAAATCATCGTACCCGTAAGACCAGAAGGCCAAATCGGCCCTTAAGGGCCAAATTGAGACAAGAAGCAGGCGGAGGAGCAGCAGCCGCAAGTGTTCTTCTATCAGAAGGCTTCACTAAAATAAAGAATATAATACCTTCACCAAAATACGATCTTCTTACGTGATTTCCTAAGCTTCTTGTCACAGAGTCAGTGTCAATACAGTAAACAGTCAAATATAAACAGTCTACTTTCTTGTATGTCTTATGTGGAGATCAGAGGTTGCGTTTGTAAAGAAGATAACACCAAAACTTTCAGTCTACTTGCAGCCAGTTTCTAATCATCGAAGTATTGAGCTACAATTCCCACAAACTAATAATTAGCATCAATGTGCACAATATTTGGTCTCGTAAATGGACTTCTTCCCAGGGGAAAGGGGTATTTTTATTATTCGCAGTCTCAACTTGCCTCGCGCAGAATGCAGAGACATGTGAGTCGCTCTTGACTACAAGCGCAGACCTTAGTGGTGTGGAAGTCCACTTGAAAAGCGGTTCTATGCATATATTCATATCAAATGAGGAGTTGCCGTCAGGGTCCTTTTGGAACATTACTACTTCTGTTGAAGTTTCTTAAGTTTGCTTGCAGAAAGACGCACTCCCATGGAATTTGTCAGTCCCTTAAAAATTGAGCTGCTGAGCTACCTGAGACACTTGATAAAACAATGCAATCCAAAATTTAATTGTTGACGATGTCCTATTTTTTTACAATTCTTAATTAAAACTAATTGAGTCTTAAATCTTTTTGGATATTTTGCTTTTTTCAAGGCAAGTTTTTACCACGAGTAACATTTGGAAAGACTCTTTGAACTACTTTCTACTAAAACTCTACTCTACTGTGAGTCTACTTTTTGTGAAATCATTTCAGCATTTCAGTCAGATTTAAACATTACTGTGAAGCCTTGTACTTTTTAAATCCTTAAGAAAATAATACAACGAAAAAGTGTAGTTGTTGTCTCACTGTCAGCAGAAATAACGTGAAGAATGAAGAAACTGAAACATTGGAAGACTGAACAAATAAACGTTGAAGAAAACTTAATTATTAATTAATATCTGAAATGAGGAGTTGATGAATGGATCTGTGCTACGAGTGAAATTATCTACACAAATATAGTTAAACTTTGAACAAACTTAATTTTATGGTGACAGCTAATTTAAGCATTTGATTAGAAAATAAGTCTCTCAGTCTACAAAAAGATAAAACTATTCCAAGTTTATTCTAAAATATATTGAAGCTACCTTTGGAGACTAAGTACAAGAGATCAATTTTTCTGCTCAAGACTCCAATGAGTACGGCTCAGTATACTGAGACGATGTAGTGCAATAATCGATACTGTGCCTTATTCGTTCTTCTGAAGGACCCGTGCCAATTCCAAAGGGCAACAACATGCCACTTCCTACTCCAGTGCGGTCCCACACTTAGTTTTTAAATGGAAGAATTGCACTTCACACACAGTGTGACACAACTCCCGCATCGGAGGACTAGTTATGCTGTATGCAACCAACGTGCTGCAGGCAGGCAGTGTGGGATCGACGGATGAATTACCACAACAGTGTTGATTAATTACTCGTTCATAGCAAAATTAATTACTTGGGAGCTTCGCAACTTCCTCATTACTTCGATACTTAGTTGGAAATAAATTAGACCCCCAAATAATTTTAAACATTCATTTAATTGGCCAGGAAGGTTGAGACTATACGCCAAGTTTAAATAAGCTTTCTATATTGCATTTCCAGTCTTTTATTTCTTAGAATGAGTCTATGATCATGGTCAACTATTGATAAAAATTCGCACTTGTGCTTTGCAATCATACCGGCCGCATAATTTTATGATCAAATTATAGTTAAATCGGAAAAAAATGATGCAATGATATTAACTAAAGGAGTAGGTAGGTTGAATTATTAATGGAAAATTAGCACAATTGTTAGCACAACTCACAAGTTTATTTCGCACGAATTGATTTTTATGAGATTTTAATCTTAATTCATTTACTCACAATTCCTTTACTCTCCATTTCAAATCCCGGTTAGATTGAATTACAATTGGAATAAATTTATTACTTCCAATCTTTCCTGCTAGTACTGCTGTGAGAGACTCTTTAATTAACTTTTGCTTAATGACATCTTCTTCCATCATGAGATATTTTGGAAACCCAATCTTCCTAGTGAAGGAGACCTTCTATTGAGTTGAGAAGGAATGAAGGTTACAGACCTTTCTGTGAAGTTCCTTAAGGAACCCACAGGACCTTCCAATAACTTCCAAGAATATTCTTTCCCAAACACACTGTGGAAGCTCCAAAAAAAATTTACCTTTCGAATGTAACTTACGAGTATTGAATATAGCTTATCGAGAGCTGACTCTCCATAGGAGAAAACAAGTGGAAAGATAGAACAAAATATTTGGCATCCTGAATTCCCATCGTCTAACCGACTCAGACTTTTTTTTATTGTAAAAGTTAGGTTAGGTCAGGAGATGCGATCCACACACAATCATGCCCGGTTAGAAAATATTTATCAGCTCGGTACAAATCCTCATTGGTTTTTACTTTAAACGTTCTCCAGCATCTCTCGACCAAATCAATATACAATATCTGGAACTATAATAAAACAATCCACACTCTCATATCATTTTATGCCTCTGCCTAAATGGACTTTAATTACTCCTTCAAAACAAAAATGAATCTCTGGGAAAGTGAACGTGTGTGAGTGTGAGTTACATAGTAGCTGAAGGTCTCTGCTTCCATCCAAATTGAGATTTGAGGACCTGAATAGGAAAGGGGACTGATTTAGCTTAGCTACCGATTTTCGATTTTTTTAAAGGTCGGTTTATACTGAACTGAGAAATCTAGAAGAAAGACTCGCCGAAGTTTTCGAATTTGCAATAATTCTGCAAATGTCTTCCGGATGCCTTCAAATCAAAGGATGGATATTCATTTTGATTTTAAGTTTTAGCTGTTTCCACATTGCAACTAAATTTGTTCTTAAGATGAACTAGTTTATTATTTGGGATTTGGAAATAAGTAAATCTCCAGACAGTTTCTCTACCCATTTAAAGTAATGCACACAGGGTGAGTAGTCTCTTCAAAAATCGTAGACTATGTACTAAATTTTAGAACTCAACGAGTCAATGCAAAAGTCACAGTTTCTGTTCGCGGAAAACAGTACTTCAGGTAGTGCAGTGTGCTAAAGTTTTTATACTCCAATTTCCAACAGTCCAGCACGCATTATGTCATTTTTGTGTCTTATTGTGTTACTCTCGCAAGTCTTGAGATATAAGTGCTCAAAAGAAATAATATCAAGCAGTTTAAGTGAAGTGAAGAGATTTGATAACAAAAAGCGTTGTAAGTATTTACTCTGTAAATAAATTCGGGGATATCAGGCGCTGAAACATTAACTAAAAGTATAAGTCAGTACTATGGCTCGCGGGTATTAAATGATTTACTTGCTAACTTTTAGATGCAAATATGAATATGTGCACATTTGCACACTGTAAGAAAATTTGGGTGTCAAACAAACACAAATAGAAAGTCATAGCATTTTGATCACACATCGTTTAGATATCGAAATGTAATATAAACCATTCATCATGAGTCATCCCAACCCAATATGTCTCTAGAACTGAAATAATTCATCTTAAGAATAAAGTTAACCGGATTCATACAGTGCGTAGAAATTCAAAATGCATCATTTGGACATTTATATTGGAAGCATCCAGAATAGAATTTATAGAATTTAAGTGAAAGCTATAATACAAATTCGAAGAATTTTGACGAACAATTCCTTCAGATTCCATATAAACTATAAAAGCAGTATAAACCGCACTTTAGAAAAATCAAAAATCGGTAGCTAAGGGAAATCAGTCCTCTTTTTCTATCCAGCTCCTCATTTAATGATGACTACGAATAGATTGTGAATGAGATGAGCTCATAATACGTTAGAATAGAAATACATATGCAGACCTGCCTCCACACTGATCTTCATTTTCCTTTCATTCCTAATGTCATTATCTGTCCGATAAAAATCTCCGTATAATTTACAGAGGTAACTCCATTAGTTGTGAATATTTTTACAAAATAATCTGAATAAGAATTTTTGGTTTTAATTATTCAGTAAGCATACACACAAGAATTCATGGTTTGTAAACTGAGTGACACTTGCTTAGTAAAATATTTTAATGGGAACTGTTTCCTGTGTCACTTTATCCTTTTTTGTAGCATTGCACATTAAGAAATACTTTTATTCTTTTACGATTACACACTTTATTTTGCTCAGCTAACTGATCTTGAGTCGCAACAAGTGAGCAGCTCAACACTGCAACAAAGTCCACACTTCATAGAAGAAATTTGATATGCACAATTATCATATATAAGAGAAGGAAAAAATTTCGTCAGCATTTTCAACAAATGATGTTGTAAAAAAGGTTAAGTGATCTTTCAGACATGATCTTTGGCTTTCTCAGACGATTCTTTAAAAAGAATGATAATTCATTTGGCATTTTAATTTCATCATCCAACTACTCCTCACGATTTAATTCGGTCTCGGTCGTAGACATTATTTTTGTTATTTAACAAATATTCATTAATTTCAAAAAGTTTAAACTAGTTACAAGTATGAAGAAAACTGCTGACGGACACAACTTTTTCACTTACCAGAGCCGAAGTAACAGCCCGAAAACTTCCCTTTATCCTTTCTTCACGCTAGTGAAGATGACTTTGTGGCCTCAGCAAGGAAACGACACTCAAGAACTGTCTGGAGAAATTCAATCAGTCACCGGGATGAAGAAAGTTGTGGATGGGCAAAACTTTTTCAGTTACCAAAACCCAAGCAACAGCCCCAAGACTTCCCTTTATCCATTTTTCACGCTAGCGAAGACGACTTTGTGGCCTCAGCCAGAAAATGAGGCTGAAGAACGGTGTGGGGCAAGCCAGCAAGGTCACGGGACAATCCAGAAAGGTCAAGGGGACCTGGAGTGCTTCAAAGATTTTTCAAATAACTAAGCCAGTAACTACAAATCCTGAGTTAATTTTCATGTAGCCATTAACCTGTATTTCATTTCAAAAGAATATTAATACACAGTGACTGAGTGAATCGTATTTATCTTCTACGTATCTGTATACCTTATTTTGTTGTTGTTCGTTTCAGATGTCTCACAACTGTTTGAAAATCTGAGTATGTGACGTGGAGCGTTTGATTCTACGCTGGAGGAGGAGGAGGACTTCGTATGATGCTATTGAAAAAGCACGAAATAATGTGTGCAATATTAAAATTTGTTTAAAAAAATTTACTTATTAATCTGAATTTTGATTACAAAATTTCACATCCCGTATTTCAAGTTAAAAATGATCAAAATTTTCACTCACTTGCGCTTAAACTTTCTACTCTTAAAAGTTCGCATCCTTTTAGATTTGCTGCGAATTTAATTACAAATTTCTTATAATTATACGTACACAACCTCAACACTTCGCTTCTTAGTCTACAAGGGCTTTTTGATAATATATTTTTTTCTATTTGCAACCTTATAAAAAATAAAGTTATTTATAATGTGATATAAATTATCTTATACGTTGGTATGAATAGTTGTCTTGGAAATAAATTCTCAAGGGTCTGAAAATGAATAACCGCGTCTGTTGCTCACTTTTTACGAAAAATAAATGCTTAACCTTACTCATTAAGTATATTAAATATATTAATTTACATTTAAGGATAATTAAAAAGGCAGTTTTGAGTTTTTGTGTTCCAGGAAGTTGCAGAAAGTTTATTTCCCTACTGTCTGCTGCTTGGAACACCTTGTTTGTGTTTGTGGCTTCTTTTTTGCGTCTCTTCGTAAATTTATCTCTCGTGCCAAATCTGGTAGCTGTTTGTTATAGAAACTTTCGACAGTTTCGAATTTTCTTCCATTATAAAATCCTCAAATGCACTTCCGAATAAAGTAATGAAGCTTTAAAATCCCAGTTTTAAGTCTGTTTCGATGTGCAACTAGTTTTGTGTAAAGGAAATATTGTGTTGATAAAATAACTCAATGAGTCATTTGGAGACACTTCCAGCCGAGCTGAAATGTAAGGAGATATGTTTCCCAGAAAAAATCAATTTAGTGTAGAAGTGTACTCCCTTTTGCTTGTTGCAGTCTCTAGGAAAAGGACCAAAAGGGCGTTTTATTTATCTATTTTCAGTCGTCTCTATGGGAACCTTCTTATACTACTGTTAACAAATATGATTTTTCACCGTCTTCTAGACGAGTGAGTGAGATTGGGGTAAGTGGCATGAATTAGTTCATGCCATAGTGTCCATGTGTAGCTGCCCGTCATGCACTCTAATTAGAAAGCAGATATGAACTGGAAACATCCAGATCTGAGACTACTGCTTGCAGACCCTTCGCATCTTTCTTATAATTGCTTCCTCACATTTGCACTTGCACGTAAAAGAAGTCGGTAATGTCTTAAAGATTGGTCGTCGTAAATTATATTAAAAGTGCAACAGATGAATAGCCCAAACCCAATCTGTACACATTTCAAAAGGAATTTTCAGCATAATCCAAACTTGCCAGTTCTCCCTTATGTAAACTTATAATTGTACAATAAACACCCTTCCTGCCCTGACCCCGACCCTTCAATACTGTTGAGACAACTACTGCAATACTAAGTGAGTGAAAGGAAACTAGAAGAAATAGTCTCTTTGTACTTCAGTTATGTGTATTACTGTAGTAAAGATCCTTCATGAAGGGGCTCTCCTCTCCCTTCTTCCAGGGCCACCACATTCCTATTGCACTCCAAGTCAACAGTGAAATGCTTGTAATTGTTTTTGCTGTAGTTTATAACACATTTCAGTTTAACTTGAACAGTTCAGTGTTACACTAGTGCTGTGATAATTAGCAATTAAGCAATCACATAAATGAAGAAATCGTAAACTATAATGCAACTTTGTAAATTAAAACAAAGAATAACTCTTCCCCTGTAATTATGTTTAAAGCAGTCTTCTTTAGTGGAAAGTTAATAGTTCACGACTCTAAAGAAGTTCGTTTTACACAAACATTCAAATTGGTTGGAGATTTGTGGAACTTCCTTCGACTGGCTTTCGAAGTCTCATGATTGATTTGTGTAAACATTTAAACTTGGAAAAGTTAAGTTCATTCGTTCAGTATAAGTTAAATCTTCAACATTCTCTGGGTAAGAGCTTACGAAATAGTCTTAGTTAATGTGTTTGAAATCTACGAATTAAAAAGATTAATTGCAATTTCATTTGTGCATGCACTTTGAATAGAAAGAAGTACCCACAAAAAGCTGTTTAGAATACATCAAATTAGAATTACAACGTTACAGCTCAACAAATATAAAGTCAAGGAATAATAGACATCAGCTGCCTGGAGAAAAAACAACTCATTTGGGGTATGATCTATTTAACTTATTAAATACAAAAGTATCAGGAAATTGTTTAGTCTACTCAAGATTTTAAGTAATTAATTAGTGTAAATATTTAACTTATTAAATTTAAATTAAGTGTCAAAAGAAACGATTTAAACTGTTGTTTTGGAAAACAGATTAGACGAGACTGAATTTAGTTTTAGGAAGTAAATTAATTTAAGTTTAATTGAGTATTGACCTTTGCCAGCCCCTGAGAGTACTTAAGTATTTTAAGAGTAGTAAGATGCACTTACGCGTAACACCTTTGATTTGGCATCTCACTGTGTGACTTTTTGTGTGACTCAAATCCTCAACAAATTAACGGGTTTTGGACACATCAAGCGAGTATTTTAAGCAAACCAAAAGCATGACTTACACATATGATAAGATTGATGTCTCAAATGGAACTTCAATAATCATGATCTTATCTGTTCCATATAAGAACCCTGTGCGTTGCAATTAGTTCAAAATATCATGGAATTCTTTTGTGACCTTTCTGACATCTCGAAGCTTCTCTGTAAAACTGGAACCAAGTGGCTGACCGTTATCATCGCTTATTATGGTGCAGTCAGTAAAGTATTGTGAGGTGGATGACTCGCCCTGAGGCGAGTCAGAGCAGAGTAAGCGGAGGGATGGGCAGAACTACTGCCACATCACCTTATCTCTGCAGTTGTCTTTGGACCGGCTTTCCAGCCGGGTCCAGT